>JAODAL010032649.1:0-46655 GCA_025379985.1 Phyllomedusa bahiana | reverse complement strand
CGCGTCCCCGCCCTTTTAAGGCCCTTGGGCCCCGCCACCCATGTGAGTTTTTAAAGGGCCGTTTTCCGGTAATTGGCTATTCCCGGGTCACTGCCCCCTATTTAAGCCTCCCCCTTTCCCTTGGGGTTTTTTCCCGGGAAATCTTTGGGCCATTTTGCCTATAGAGAAAAGCTTTTACTAGCCTTGCCCTGTTTTAAAACCGTTTTCCCTTTCCTTTTAGTTTCCCTTTCCCTCGACCCGCCCCTTTTCCCCCTTTGTCCTGACCTATGCCTGTCCACGACCCCCAAAACCCTTTTCCCGCCTCCCCGGGCCCTTTCCCCTCCCGGTTCCCGACTAGGGGCCCCTGCCGGGGAAAATTCTCCCCCCACGCTTCCTGGGCCCTGCCACCGCAAGCAAGTCACGTCAGGGGGAACGCCCCGGGAAAGACCCCCGCCGCAGAAAAAGGTCCACCCCGCTTTGCGGGGGGGCTCGGGTTTAAAAAAACCGGGGGACCAACTTAGTTTCCCTTTTCCCTGGCTTTGGCTTAACCATCGCTTGGGAGGGCCAGTGGACCACCTTTCTTTCCGGGTACGTGAAAAGGGTTTGGCCGTTTTTTCCCCTTTCCACGTTTTTAAAACCTACGCCCTCCTGGCCAATTTTCCACCTTTTCCCCCTCCCCCAAACCATCTCAGCTCCAAAAGTCTGCTCCAAAACATCCCCACATGTGTGGGGCCCACAGGGGGTTGTCCGCGTTTCCCACCTGGCTTCCCTCGGGCAAACGAATTCACACGGGGGGGAACTGCTCCGCTTTTCAGGGAAAGCAAAAAATTATGTTTTGGCTTTCTCCGCGCCAACGGAAAAATGGGAAACCATGGTGACGGAAATGGTGGGGAACATGGTGTTCGAAACTGAAACCGGGGGGGGATGGCCCATGCGCCTGCATGGCGCATGTGTTCAATCTGGTTGTAAAAAAGGTTTCCCTGAAAGTCTTTCCAAGCGATTTTCGGGAAGATTCTGAAAATGGCCGGGAAAAAATTTTGGATCCCTTTCCCATCCTTTCCTAAAAACCCCGGGAAAACCCCCTTTTCTTGAAGCTCGGCAAAAGGGGCCTCCCCCAACCCACTTTGATATGCGATGTTTCCCCCCGTTGGAATTCCACCCTGCCCCATTTTGGGAAACCGACCCTTTATGAACGGGGGGGAAAGGCCATTTAACGATTTTTTGTTGATCCAGGCGGACGGAGTACCCCCCTTTTGTAATTTTAAAAGGGCACCCAGGGGCAGCTCATGCGGGAAATTTCCCTTTTTTGTGGGGCCCATTCGAAAAGGCCACGTTATTTGTCAGTCGCCGGGGGAACTAGGGATAAATAACGTCTTTCCCAAACTGCTTCATGTCCGGGAAAACAGATGCTAAAAAAAAACTTTTTTTGGGCGGGGGAAATGGGGGCCCGGTGGGGGATACATCTCGCGGCCACTTTGAGTCCGGTGGGGGACTGAAATGGAGGAGGAGGAGGACATTGGGGGGGGGGGGAAAAGCATTGTTGGTGAAATGAGTGGGATTTTTCTCCCCAGGTGAAAAGAGAGGGGAGCGGAACGCTGGAGGAGCTAGATGGAGTTGAGGAAACGGGGGCAGATGCCCCGCAGGGCCCCGTGGCAGTTTTCGTGGTATGGAGGCAGGGGGGCCCCTGGAGTCACTTGTGGGGATGGCCCCCCTGCATTTTATTTGCCTGGCAGGGGGACCCCAAAATGTCAGCACCGGCAGGGGGGAAATGACTTCTGGTTTCCCCAAACCCTATTGGCCCTCGTTAACGGCCCAAAAAATGGGGGGTTTTTTTCCCAGCTTCTGAGAGGGGGACAAACTAAAAATATTTATGGGGAAACCCCTCCTTTGTCATTTGGCCCGCGGAAAATGTGGGGCATCGTCCCCCTTTTACAGGTCTGCCCGGGGGGGTTCTTCAGCGCTAAATTTCTACTGCCGCGGCTGCTGGGGGAAGGTGGAAGGGTCGGAGCAGTACCAGCTCCATCAGCAGCAACTAAGTTGGGTCATGATGGGGCAGCTTCCTTCACCCGCCTAGTGGGGAGGGCAGTCGCCAGCAGCAGCAGGACCTGGAGCAGACCCTGAACCAACAGGTGGCACTCTGCCACACCAGTTAGAAGATCCGTTGGACTACTGGGCAGACAAACTGGATGTGTGGCCGCAACTTGCCGAGTTTGCAGTGAAGAAGCTGTCCTGCCCGACCAGTAGTGTGGAATCAGAGCGGGTGATCAGTGCGGCGGAGTCCATCGTTACCCCAAGGAGAACCCGCTTGTCCACGGGAAATATGGATCGACTGACCTTTGTCAAGATGAATCAGGCGTGGATCGGCCAGGATTTCCACACACCAATGCCTTAGGCGTCAGACTTCATCAGCCATGACGCCTCAACCAAACTGTGAGAAATGAGTCTGGGTTCAAACTAGCTGCCTCGCCACTATTCTGATGCCCGCCACCCGCCCTGATGCCACACATCTGCTGAAAAGTTTCTCCATCTGGCTACCAACCATCTTTACCAGGGACTGGTATTGCCACCCACCTTCACACTCTGTCATTGTGCCACTGTCTGACCTCATGCTGTTGCTCCAGCCGCCGTCACCTCCACTCTCTGTCATTGTGCCACTCTGTGGACTACTACTGTTTTGCCACCTCCAGAATGTCATTGTGCCACTGTCTAACCTCGTGCTGGTGCCGCCATGACCTACACACTGTGTCATTGTGCCACTGTCTGACTCATACTGCTGCTGTGGCTGCTGCCGTGACCTACACACTGTGTCATTGTGCCACTCTCTGATCTCATGCTGCTGCTCCAGCTGCCGTCACCTCTACTCTCTGTCATTGTGCCACTCTGTGGACTACTACTGTTTTGCCACCTCCAGAATGTCATTGTGCCACTGTTTTAACCTCGTGCTGCTGCCGCCATGACCTACCCCACTGTGTATTGTGCCACTGTTTTTGACCTCATTGCTGCTGCTGTGGCTGCTGCCCTGACCTACACACTGTGTCATTGTGCCACTGTCTGACCTCATGCTGCTGCCGCCGGGGCACCTCCACTCTCTGTCATTGTTCCACTCTGTGGCCTACTACTGTTTTGCCACCTCCAGAATGTCATTGTGCCACTGTCTGACCTCATGCTGCTGCTGTGGCTGCTGCCGTGACCTACACACTGTGTCATTGTCCCACTGTCTGACCTCATGCTGTTGCCACGGTCACATCCACTCTCTGTCATTGTGCCACTCTGTAGCCTACTCCAGTTTTTGCCACCTCCAGAATGTCATTGTGCCACTGTCTGACCTCATACTGCTGCCGCCGTCAACTCCACTCTCTGCAATTGTGCCACTCTGTTGCCTACTTCTGTTTTGCCACCTCCAGAATGTCATTGTGCCACTGTCTGACCTCATGCTGCTGCTGCCGTGACATCCACACTGTGTCATTGTGGCACTGTCTGACCTCATGCTGCTACTGTGGCTGCTGCCGTGACCTACACACAGTCATTGTGCCAATGTCTGACATCATGCTGCTGCTGTGGCTGCTGCCTTGACCTACACACTCTGTCATTGTGCCACTGTCTGACCTCATGCTGCTGCCACGGTCACTCTACTCTCTATCATTGTGCCACTCTGTGGCCTACTCCAGTTTTTGCCACCTCCAGAATGTCCTTGTGCCACTTTCTGACCACATGCTGCTTCTACCGGGACCTCTACTCTCTGTCATTGTGACATTCTTTCGTCGAAGACTTTTTTGCCACCTCCAGAATGTCATTGTGCCACTGTCTGACCTCATGCTGCTGCTGCCGTGACCTACACACTGTGTCATTGTGCCACTGTCTAACCTCATGCTGCTGCTGTGGCTGCTGCCGTGACCTACACACTCTGTCATTGTGCCACTGTCTGACCTCATGCTGCTTCTGTGGCTGCTGCCGTGACCTACACACTGTGTCATTGTCCCACTCTGTGGCCTACTCCTGTTTTTGCCACCTCCAGAATGTCATTGTGCCACTCTCTGACCTCATGCTGCTGTGGCTGCCGCCGTCACCCCCACACTCTGTCACTGATGTTGCCACCTGAGCCCTCAGCTTGTTTTTTTACAGCTGTCGCTGCCATGACTTTATCAGGCTACATTCCCCTTCCGTTTTTTGGTCAGTTTTGCCCTCTTAAGCGCCCAGGGAATTTTATAGTGAAGCAATTCTAAGAGCGGCGGCAGTCATCTGCGTGTCATACTAAAACACAACATTGTATGAAGACCAAACCAAGCTCCCTCTGCATATTTAAGCATGGCACAACGTTCTACAGCACCATACAGGCTCTCTGCAGCCAGGAAATAGCTGTTTTTTAATGTGATTCCTCCCAAAGTAATTCGGAACGAAGTTATCTTTTGTCGGAAAATTCGGCGAAGAGAGCGAACCGAATTTCGAGAAATTCACCCATCTCTAACCATAATGTATTGTCTATACAATACATTAGGCTGTATAAATGATCGCGACCCCTAGTGGTTAAGCACCCTAGAGGGACTCAAAGTTAAGGTGAAAAAAAAAATGTAAAGTATAAAAAAAAATTTAAAGTATTAAAAGTTCAAATCACCCCTCTTTCGTCATTTTACAGATATAAAAGTAAAATAATAAAAAAGTTACACATATTTGGTATCGCCACGTCCGATAAAGTCCGATCTATTAAAATATAACATCATTTATCCCGTGCGCTGAACACCGTAGAAGAAAAAGAAAAAAACGGCAAAATTAAATTTTTTTGGTCATTTCACTTCCCATAAAAATTGGAATAAAAGTGATCAAAAATGTTGCATGCATTTTAAATTGCTAGCAATAAAAAGTGCATTTCAGCCCGCAAAAATGCCGCCTCACTCACGTTCGTAGGTGTTAGTACAAAAAAGTTATTGCTTGCACAAAATGGCGCCGCAAATTTCAAAAATAGAAAATGTTTAGAATTTTTTTAGGGTAGCAAAACATAACGGAAACCATACATGTTTGGTATTGGCGGATGTGTATCAACCTGTAGAATACAGATAATATATTTTTACCGAAGAATGAATGCCATAAAAAAAATAAAAAAAACTCCTGCAAACATGGCGCAAGTTTGTTGTTTTTTTTCACATTTTGCCCCACTTAGAATTTTTTTGCCATTCTCGAGTATATTCTATGGTAATATGAGTAAAACCATTAGAGAGTACATCTTGTCCTGCAAAATAAAAGCCCTCATACGTCTATGTAGGTGGAATAATAAAAAAAAGTTACGGCTTTGCTTCTGAAGGAGGAAAAAAAATTAGAGCCATATTATTATGACCGTCCATCAGGAAGGGGTTAATAAAAGGTTATGGTTGCAGAAAAGTTTAACACATTAGTGATATCACAACTTTTCATGTAATCTGTTCTCAAATCACAACAAAATGCATTGAAAAGCATTGGAAAAGGTGTGATAACAACTGTGCTGTGGTATCATGATGCTTTATTCATCAAGTTTCTCTTTGCTTCATCTGTCTAAAGGCTCATCCCACTTACTATCATAGGCCATGTTAACACACTGAGAATACTGTTAACATGTAGGCACAGAAGCAGCAGCAATGTATATGAGTATGGTTAAAATCGGCACAGAATCAACTGCTCTGATATTTAATCCCCAGGATTCCACAACAACAAGCTGCAGATTGTTTAATTTCTTAGCTCTTATATTGGATCATTGGTGTATACTGTTATACAGTACATATATTTTATCATCATCACATAAAAAAAAGGGCCACATGTATGAAAACGTTCTAGGTCTCAGACATTATGTTTTGCCAAACCGGAGTTCTCCTTTACTTTGATATAATGCTCTTAAAAAATGAAAGGGGAACTTTGATTGATTGCTCTGGGCAACAAAGTCTTGGACCTAGACACTTTTGATACATATCCTCCATACTGTTCAATTTTTGGATTTTGAATTTTTGTGTAATAGTTACAATGCAAGGTTACATATTATTACTGTTTAAAACCATGAAAGATTATAAAATTGGAGTATAATGCGGGAATTAAATTCTAGAAAGAACTGATAGCATGACAAAAATTATTATTTTCATTTAATCTAGGTAAAAAATAAATGTCATTACAAAAATAAAATTGTTGTTTCCTTATGTCCTAACCAGCAGCACCATAATGAGGGTCTTGTGTGCCTTTGTGCTGGTAAGACACAATAACATTTTTAATAAGAAAATTAATGCTTATGGAAGGTAATACCGGATAATTAATGAACTGAGCAAAAACCCCATTATCCTCGTTAAACAGATTGCCAGTGCCACAGGACTGTTCAATCATTTGCTCTGTTGTGTTCACAATTTGGAGCCGTTCACACGGCTTATTTTGGCGCGGATTGGCACCGTATTGCGCGCCGGATTTGCGCTGCAGTACGGCGCCAATCCATCGCAGTAATTACGGTAATCCACCTTTCTCATAGAGAACAGTGGATTCCGTCGCTCCTACCCGCTCGGCAAATCCGCCGGGCGGGGAGAAACTGACATTCACATTATCCAGGCGCAATACGCGCCGTGGATAATAGAAGTCTATGGGGCCGGCGGGCCGTGCCCCCGCCCCGCCCCCGGCCCTTATTCAAGCCGGAATTACGAGCGCAATCTGGCTCGCAATTACGGCTTGAATAAGCCGTGTGAACCGGGGCTTAACATGCTTCTATTTACAAGAGTCTCCATCCTAAAGCAGTGCTGTGAAATGTGGGGATCAAACAGCACAGGAAGGCCTTCGGATTGAATGGGAATGACCCATGGACCACCTTAGAATGAACCCTGAACACTCAAGAAGACTCCCAAACCATCAAGGAATGCCCGCCCACCACCACCCCAAACAAAAAAAAAACTGATCTGGGTTTATGCAAGCCCTTCTGCTTTGCTATATGGTTTGTGAGCATCAAGAAAAACTTTGGCAGAATAAAAGCAGTTTGTTGACTATATGTTGGGCAGGCTTGATTTATGTTACTGTATTGCTTTTATGCAGTTTGACAATGTAATGGGGAGTAATTTTACCATCATGGACTGTGTCAGCTACAGGTAGAGGGGAGTTGATTGTTGACTGAAAAACCTCCTGAGTAAATTTTTGGCAAGTCTCCAGCTATGGCTTGCCACTGTGACCTGTAGTACTGTGCAGTATAACAATGACCGGGTTGTTAACATTATAGAAAGAAGCAGCAAAAGATACAGAGTAGGCTGGAAAGCTACTTAAAGGTGTTTTGCCACGATCTCATTTCATACCTCCTGTATCCTGCTCCTCAGCTCTGTGTGCTCAGAAGGGGGTGTGTGTGATTTGTTTGAATTGAATATCATGTGACCCAGCAGGATGATATCTCCATGCCTTTCCTCCCTGTAGTCAAAGAAAGTTCTGTTTATGTAAAGAATTGTGAGTAGCTGAGAGGTAAAGCTTTTGCCTCACAACACAAGTTTCTAGGTTCAAATCTCTGCAGGAACCAAACCTGTTTTTTTTTTTTCTCTTTATCAATACACATACCTTTATTGAAGTTTCTTTTTTATTTATTTGCACTGTTTGACTAATTACTAAGGAGTACAGAGGACACAAGTACAATGACAGCACCTGGGGTTTTTAACACTCAGTAGCTGCCTGAGAAGAGAAGCGATGTTTGAGCATGTGTGACCAGGACTGAGAAGCTCTAAGCCTTGGTCATATCCCCTGGAGACAAGCTGTAAAGAATGGATCACTAAAGGAGCAGCTAAAGCAAAAACGGTCCAGAATTTTTAATAATAATGAATGGTGAAAATGTTTATTTCATTTTCAAGCTTCCCACGTCAGTTTTACTGCGTGGAAAAACCCTTTTAAGAAGGACTGAGGCGTCTGTAATATTAGAGATCACAGTGGCATCTGTGGTCATCTTAGCGAATAGAACAGTAACTTTATACTAAGCCCTAAAGTGGGACATGTGCTAAAGGCTAAAGTATTGATGCTGATCACCCATTGACTTTATAAGTCCAGGTCTTTGGTATCTAACGTTGTACGTCCATTTTAAAATGGCCATGCAAAGTTAGCAGTTGCACACTAACTGTGCAGCTGCTTATCCATCAAGAAGGCACGGACAGATAATTACTTTCTCTGCCTTCCTGAGTGCTGTATATATAGATTAGCAGGAAGCCTAATTCTCAGCCACTGCTCCTCTGATGACTGTGGACCACAGACAAAACTTACAGCCTACGTCACTAGCGGTAAACACCACTAGCAGTGTAATGCAGTGTTGTCATTATGCCTGCTACGCCACTGGGTCTCCGATGCCAGAAGCCTAAGGAAGACTGCCATAGGCAGCATGATATTGTCATGACGCCCATGCCAGACATCTCCTGGAGCAAGCTGTTTGGCTGGGGAATATGCAAAAGTGAGTATCTTTTTTATTTTTTTCAAACAGCCTCTCTACCTGCCTATTTACCTACAAGGGGCCTATATCTACCTATAGGGACATAGACTTACCTTCAGGGTGCCTATATCTACTTACAGTGGGTATATGCCTATATACAATGGGCATATACCCATCTAAGAGAGGCCTATATCTACCTACAGGGGGAATATACCTACTTACAGGGACGTATATCTATTTACAGGGGCCTATATGTTTATCTACAGAGAGCTTAAATACCTACCTACATATTAGGGGCCTACATACCTACCTACTGGGGGGCTCTATACTAAATTTTTGACTAACGATGCAATATAAAGATCTACATACAGAGGGCTATATATCTACCTACATACAGGAGGAAGATATACATGCGGTGAAGGAAATAATTATTGGATCCCTTTGTGATTTTGTATGTTTCCCCACTGACAAAGACATGACCAGTCTATAATTTTGAGGGTAGGTTAATTTTAACATTAAGAGAAAGAATATGAAAAACAAAATCCAGAAAATTAAATTGTATAAGTTTATTTGCATTTTGCAATAAGTATTTAATCTCTCTGGCAAACAAAACTTAATACTTGGTGGCAAAACCCTTGTTGGTAAGCACAGCAGTCAGATGTTTTTTGTAGTTGATGATGAGGTTTACACACATGTCAGGAGGAATTTCTTGTCCACTCCTCTTTGCAGGAAATCTCTAAATCATTAAGATTTTGAAGCTGTCGCTGGGCAATTCGGAGCTTCAACTCCCTCAATAAGTTTTCTATGGGATTAACGTCCGGAGACTGGCTAGGCCACTCCATGACTTAAAGTGCTTCTTTTTGAGCCGCTCCTGTGTTGCCTTGGCTGCATGTTGTGGGTCATTGTCTTGCTGGAATACCCAGCCAACCCCCATTTTTACTGTCCTGGGGGAGGGAAAGAGGTTGTCACTCAGTATTTGACGGTACATGGCTCCATCCATTCTCGCAGTGATTCTTTTAAGTAGTCCTGTGCCCTAAGCAGAGAAACACCCACAAAAACATAAAGCTTCCACCCCCAAGCTTGACAGTTGGGATGGTGTTCTTTGAGTCAGATGCAGCATTTCTCTTCCTCTAAACACGGTGGGTTGAGTTAATGCCAAAGAGCTCAATTTCTGGCTCAGGTATACCACTTTGAAAGTGGTATACCTGTTCCAGCTGTAATGCGCCTAGAAATGCCGTAGCAAAGCTATAAATATGTAGCTTCGCTACGGTACTAGTGCACCCAACTTCCCGCACGCCCCCCGAGATCGGGCACATTACAAAGCTCCGCAGGTGAGAATGGCATACATTTAAATATGTATGAACGGTGCTGTGCCTGATATCGGGCTGAAAAGATGCCAGATATCAGACGCATCCCTGTTCATACATGTCACCCTCTATCTCTCAATGTTAAAATTAACCTACCCTTAAAGTTATGCACTGTTCATGTCTTCGTCAGTGGGCAAACTTACAAAATCAGCAAGGGATCTAACTACTATATTGGGGGTTTAACTACCTACTACATGGGGACACAAAACAAGACTAAAACTTGGTGCACAAATGGGAGCCCCATAGCCGTTTAGGACTACTTGACTGTTTGTGTCACAAGGTGGTGTTAGAGTTTGTGAGAGGTTGGAATTGGTAGGGAAGTGCTGGAAAAATTAGGAATCTAAGAATTTTGTGTAGTAAATTCTGCAGAGACAAGTCACGCTTGAGTGAAGTCATCATGGCGGTCTGGACTGGATGGAGATAAAAACAGAAAGAAAACAACTTATAAGAAACGAGAACAACTCTTTAGAGAAGAAGTCTCCTGTGAATCACCTGCTGTTATTACTGTGATCACTTACTGTATATGGGTGAAGAGTGCCTATGTAGAACTGGCAACTACCACTATATGGGTACTGTACTGTATGACAGTCATATTGGTCTTAGTGTAATGTTTTTTTTTCACAGTAATAGAATGGTTGTATTATTCAGTGTTAATATGTGGTCATGGTGTGGTGGCATTTGGTCTTAGTGGAATTATTTATTAATTTTGGGCTTTGAACTCTGGTTTTGTGTTGTGGTGCTGTTAGGTAAATGAATGTTTATTATTTAGGGGTTTTATACATAAAACTTTGCGGCATAGCTTTTCATATATTTTTATTGATATAAAATGTACAATTGGTGGGGCATATATCTTTATAGACCTTTAGTGTTCACCACCCGTTGTCCTACTGCTTCAGCTAATCGGGTGCTGGATTCTATAACGTTGTTTTTGAGCCTTACTATGTCCCGAGGTCTGATGGGATCTCTGTGCAGTGACTTACAGGATCCAGCTCAGGATGTAACGCAGAAGATGAAGTATGGAAGGTCTATCACCCCCCAAAAAATATGTTCTAAGGCATGCATAGTGTACCTTACAACAACATATTTATTAAGATACATACAGTGTTACTTATGAAACATGAGGGGAGATACTGTACCTATTGATTACGCACATCTTTTTCTTAGACACTAGTTAAGTTAAAATCAGTAAATGAAATAATAATTAGTTTGACATAAAATTCAGTTCATTGTAAAATGCAAAGAGAAATAATGCAGAGCCTTAACACTAAGGCTCTGTACATGCTGACATTCTATTCCTTTTTGGCTAAATTCCAGTGTGTTTGACAATAAAAACAGTCTGTCATGCTATCCTTACTGTGAAAAACACTGTAACCCAACGAAAAACTGAACTACCTCAGTATAAGGGTTCACTCAGAATATCCCCACATTAATTCTAAATCCGCACTGCAAATGTGCTCCGTCTATCCATAGACTTTTTTTTTTTGTCCATATTGAAAATCTGAGGTGACTTCACATTTCAACACAAATGTATCTGGCAGAAAAAAAATGTTAACAATGGCAGTAAATATGCAACATATGCAACATTATAGCATGCATGCAAACGTCTCTGCCATATGTTCATTGTATATGTCAGAAGAAATTCTTGGCATATTTGCTGAATGTGCACTGTAAAATTAAATATATGTAAATCTATCGTTACTAGACGAGATCTGTTTGCAAACAGAAACGTCAAAGTTATCAGGGCTCTATTAGAACAGACCTTAAAATAACTTACCTTTCCAGTGGAAATAACATAAAATACATTAAAAAAAGTTTTTCCAAAAAACTATAACAAATATAAATTTAAACCAGTCCTTGTTTTGACTGCAACCTTCATAATATACATACATGCCTCTACAAAATATACAGTATAAATATAAACTGTATATGTATGTTTAGATGCATGCATATATATATTCTGAAGGTTAAAGTGTTCCAGTTTACCCTAAAACTATTTCATTTCACAGTGAATCAGTTGAAAATAATTCAACTTAATTGTCTATAACTATGTACAGTTTTTAGGCCTTGGGACAAGCGTAAGTAGATTTAATCAATAAATATATGATGCACAAATCCTCCCTGCTAATGATTACATGATACAATATACAAGAGAAAATTTATGGATAACCTTCTGGTCATACATATTTGCTTATGGAATTTAATCTATTTCCTGGAAACCAGAAATAGAAGCTGTTTTTCTTTTATAAATGCATTGCCTTAATTTACTGTACGACCAGTCTGTCGTGCAGTGGAAGGTCATGGATTTATGAATTACATAAATTGGAACTTGACAAAACACACTTTGTTTTTATTAGCTGTAGGCCTCAAATATTGATAATTTGCACTAAGCTTTATTATCCCATTTTATATGAAATATATACTAGCATTTTCTAAGTTTGATGTAGATCAGTATAGCAATATAGTGTGCAGATGTAGTGTTCACACTCTCGGCCTGGTGCATGAGAGGACCCAATGGCCCCTCTATCATATAAGAAGACTAGTATTAGTACTATACTATTAGTATAATAGTGCATTAGTAGTGTACTAATATTAGGAATAATACATGCTAGGTTCCTGTTATAAGTTTTGCATCACGGTCCAGGAGCTTCAGGTTAGACCTCTGGTGCAGATGGTACAGCTGAATGGTAACCACAAGATACATCCTCCGGTCTCTTTTGCTTTTTTATTTAACATGTCTTATGTAGATTGAAACAAAGAATAGAGGCAAGCCCTCCCTAGCACAACAATGTGATTTAAGACTTTTTAGTATATGCAGTATGCTTGCATATACTAACCTTTTAGTATTGTGCTACAGAAGGCACAACACTCCATAAAACATTCACAATAATGGGAACAAAGTTCTTATGGTGTAGTCCGCTACAGAGGTGTTGGTGACTGCTCTCTTCCCAAAAGCACATGAGTGGAGAAATGCAAATATGTGAATATAAATTATGTTGGTTAACCCTCAAACCTTTTCTTTGCCACGACTGGAAGCAGTGCAGGACATCCAAAGTACAAAAAGTTTATTTTATACAGTAAGACAAAGAAGACATGTTTCGTGTACAAACACTTTATCAAGTTCCATTGAAAACGAAACGCATCTTCCTTGTCTTCCTAAATAAAAGCATATTTTTGCACATCGAATGTCATGTGCTGATTCCGGTCGTGACAAAGAAAAAGTTAGAGATTTTACCAAAATAACCTATATTCACATTTAACATGTCTTGTAGCTAGCAGTGCTGTCAGGCTGGGCAATATTTTATAAAAAAAAAACTTAATTGAATGAAATATAGTTTAAACATACTCATGTTTATGAAAAAAGTATCTACTTAAAGTTTGGGGCCCATTTTCTTTATGGTGGCACAAAGAGTATAGCGTATAGAGACTTACATCAAGAAATAAGGAGCCCTCAGAATTCATTTTTTGTCAGTGTGTGAACCCAACCATTTGTGGTAATAGACCCAGAAATCTAGATGCCCAGCAGGGACCAGAGCTGTCAAAACTGATAAAACCACATCTCTTACTCCTATGAACTACATGTCTGTCACGGGTGCTCCTGCGGATCTTACTCCGAGCCACAGGCGCACCCATGCCCCCTTTGCGTCAGCGAGTGGCGCCGCAACCTGCATGTCGGGCTGCGGGCACACTCACGAGTCTGTTGCCAGAGTTCAGAACTTACCTGACTGCGCTCCTGCTCTTCCACGCTCCTCTGCCAGCCGGTGCGCACGCTTCTGTTCTCTAGGGTGTGCCCTGGTAATTGGTTAATTGCCAGACGCTGTCCCTTTATATTTCGGTCAAATCCCTTTGTTTCCTTTCGGATCTTTAGTGCGCCTAGTCTATTGAGAAAGCATTCCTAGAAACCTTGTCCGTGTTTCCGTGTATCGAACCGTCTGCTTGCATTTATCGACCACAAATTTTCACCACCTCTCCTGACCTTCCTGCCTGTTCCCAACTACGAGTTTTGCCTAACGTATTGTACCTCACTGCACCTCGGCTGCCTCCACAAGCAAGTCACGTCAGGAGTAGCGACCTGGTTGAATCCCGCCGTGGCAAGTCCACCCCGCTTGCGGTGGTCCAGTGGACCCACTACTCCTGCCGTTACAATGGCTGATTTATGGATTTGTTTTCTTCATTTTACTCTGAATTGGACATGGTGTCTTCTTTCTAAAGGCATGGAAGCCAAAGATGATTATGGATGCTACCAACTATCACTAGATCTCATGTATCTTCAAAACTAAGGCAACAGCAGAGTTGTTATATATATATATATATATATATTATATATATATATAAATATATATATATATATATATATATTATATATATATTAAAATCTACAATATTAAAAGTTGCCACTGGATACAATTTATTTTTAATTATAGAAATAAAACACAAAAATTAATAAAGTGAGATAAAACGTGGTGCAGAATGCATCATTACTTTGTTGTTCTGTTCTTTTGGATACTTAAAAAGGTATTCTGCTCTTTTTATTTATCCTATCAGATATTAGAATATGAGGAAATATTCCTCAAATAATGCACAACAACATTGCAAAGAGGTTTTCTTTCATCTATTTTATGGCTTTATTCTTTTATATCATAGCTCAACCTTTGTCAAAGGTAAATGTTTTCCAACCTCTGTTTTTTTATGTTTTTATATATTGCTTCAATTTCCAAAGCTGCATGTCCTGTACCTTTCTGACATTTACTGTACAAAGTTCATGAATCCTCTGTCCTCGGCATTGACGTACATGCCAAAATCCCCCTGTCAAATTTCCACTTCTGTGTTTCCTTGCTTGCACATATGACCTCTATAATGTTGTGAAACACTATACTGTGCATCCTTCATATAATGAGATTATGACCTCTCAATGAAATATCATATTTCTTTACTCAGGTGAGAAGAAATATATTTAAAATATATATTGGTTTGTCAATTTATTGACTGCAGACTGAAATACCACTAAATGTTAAACCTGTCCAAGAACAAGGTAAAGTTGTTGTTTTGAAACATTTGGTAAAACTAGATGATAGATAGATAGATAGATAGATAGATAGATAGATAGATAGATAGATAGAGTTAGGTCCATATATATTTGGACACTGACACAAATTTTGTTTTTTGTACCTGTTTACTGAAACATATTCAAGATATAGTTGTATAATGGACATGCACATGATGTCCAGATTTTAGCTTTCATTTGAGGGTATTAAAATTGGATGAAGGGTTTAGGAATTTCAGCTCCTTAACATGTGCCCCCCTGTTTTTAAAGGGACCAAAAATAATTGGACAAATTAAATAATTGTAAATAAAATGTTAATTTTCAACACTATAATACTTGATACTTTGTTGGCAATGACTGCCTGAAGTCTTTATTGTTGGGTCACTGTCCATCTGTTATGAAACGCTGATCAACTATTTTGTTTGCATTTGGCTGGATTTGAGCACACAGTTTGTCTCTGAATACTCTCCAGGATATAGGCGTATCAATATTCAAATCTACCATAAAGAGAGGACTGCATGAAAGTAAATACTGCCACTCAAAAGCCTCAAGAATAAAAAGGCTAGATTGGACTTTTCTGAAAAAAAATCTAAAAAAACCAGCACACTTCTGGAAAAACATTCTTTGGACATATTAAACCAAGATCAACCTCTACCAGAATGATGGAAAGAAAAAAGTATGGCAAAGGTGTGGTACAGCTCATGATCCAAAGCATACCACATCATCATTTAAACAAGGTGATGGTAGATTTATGGCTTGAGCATGCATGGCTGCCAGTGGCACTGGGTCACTAGTGTTTATTGATGATGTGACACAGGACAGAAGCAACCAGATGAATTCTGAGACATTCAGAGACATACTGTGCCCTCAAATCCAGTCAATAGCAGCCAAGCTGGTTGGTCGGCGTTTCATAATACAGATGGACAATGACCCAAGACATAAAGCCAAAGCAACCCAGGAGTTTATTAGAACAAAGAAGTGAAATATCCATGAATGGCCAAGTCAGTCACCTGATCTCAACCCAATTGAGCCTGCATTTTACTTGTTAAAGACTAAACTTCAGTCAGAAAGGCCAAGAAACAAACAGCAAATGGAAACCACTGCGATAAAGTCCTGGCAGAGCATTAAAAAGGACAGCATCTGGTGATTTCAATGAGCTCAAGACTACAGTCAGTCATTGCCAACAAAGGGTTTTCAACCAAGTATTAGAAATTAACATTTTATTTACAATTATTGAATTTGTTCAATTACTTTTGGTCCCTTTAAAATCAAGGTGGCACATGTTAAGTAGCTGAAACTCCTAAACCCTTGATCCAATTTTAATGTGGATACCCTCAAATGAAAGCCAAAAGTCTGGACTTTGGGCAACATGTATGATCTTGACATAAAGTGGTCAGTTCTAGATAGCTTTAAAGCAGTGTAGAATGTGCCAGAATGTATGGACCTGTTCTACTTTGGGTCATAGATTTGGCGCTTTCTAGTTCCACTATGACAACTCAGGCCCAGGTAGACCACTTTTAGCTTGGTCTGCCAGTTCTAGCAGCAATGCGCCTAGTTTTGCTGTCCTCCAGTCATGAATGTGTAGAAACATAGGGTTGTGGTACAACTCCAGGACACCCCAACATCTTAAGCGCATTACAAAGATGCTGTGGGCACTGCTAAATGAACCTACTTTTGGAATGTGCTTGCTCATACATCTAGAGAACAGAGCTGTGTCAGTTTTTGGGCTCAAAGGACACCAGAATATTGGTGCAGCCCCGTACAGAAATGTTGCCCTTTATGTCCATGTCCATTATATAACTATAACTTGAATATGTTTCAGTAAACAGTTACAAAAAAACTAAATTTGTGTCAGTGTCCAAGTATATATACATACCTTTCTATAGTACTTTAAATAGTTTGGTGTAGATAAGAAGGGATGTGTATTTAAAATTTTTCCTAGAATCTTCCGTTATTGCTGTTTAGGAGTTAGGTAGGGGTTAACTAGTCTTGCAATTCAAGAAGCAAGGGGGAGACACTTCATTTGGGCAGGAAATCAATCAGGAAGCTGTCAGGGGAGGAGCTAGAGTTGTACACAGTTATAAGACAGAGCCTGTCAGCACTGATGGGGTTCGTGTTCTGTGTTCTGAGTTGACAGTTTAAGTTGTCTGCAGCAGAGGAAAGGGGAATACCTGTCTTTCAGCTGGCAGTTGACAGGGCAGGCTAGGGAAGAAGAGCAATCCCACTTAATAAGTTAAGTTGAGTGTGTCCGGGTTCACCAGTTCCCAGAACCTTTCATGGCTGAAATGGTATGGGATCAGAGCCAGATGCCAGCACCTTGCACGGCTAGACTGGGATGGTACTTAGAAGGGAGCTGTCTGAGAGTAAACCACAGAGTGAGGTGTGCATACGGTCCTGAGGTGACCTGTGTCTTGTTGAAAGAAAAATGTAACATACACAAGAAGTTTTGCTGTATCACAACTACTACTCATCTCATCCAGGTATACTCCATCACTCATCCACAGTACATCATCCACCTGCTTCTTTACATTTGGTATAGTCCACAGAATTGCAGAGTGGAGAAGATCACTGACAGTGTGGGTGGGAGAGGGAGAATTTCCGCCCACAGGCTAGGCACCGAAGAAAAGTGTTGCATGATTAGAGTTAGAATGGGCACAGTGCTAAGTAACAGTTAAAAGACTTTATTAAGGGTCACTGAAGAAGCACAGCTGGTCATGAGTGACACCGTGAGTAACCCCACAGCATGGGTATGGTGTGGTCCAAGTGTAACTGGACCAAGAGTTAGCTGAAGCTGGGAGGAGTGGGAGACCAATGGCTAGAAGGCAGAGAAAAACCTAGTCAAGACGCCCAGAAAGAATGGTCAGTTGGAGATATTGAGCAGACTGACCCAAGTGTGAAAGAGAAGGTTTCTGGTGAGGCAAAATGGCAGATCCATGTCTAGGTCCAGATCTAGGTCAAGTATAGAGCACTGAAAGTAATGGCAGCAGCAGAGAGAGTGCTGAGCATGGCTGAAGAGCAGAACATCCCAACTGAGATGGAAGAGATGAGATGTTCCCAGTGGGGAGATAAGGAGGTGGAGGAAGTAAAAGCCCCCGTTTTAGGGAAAAAAACTTGGGAGCACCCAAAAAGGCAGCAGCAAGGTCAGCTGATGGGGAAGCTGCAGAACCACTGTCTCCAAGAGTGTCTGGGACTCCTCCCGTGACCTGGGCGCAAAAGAAATTCCTGGAAGACAAAGCACTCCCATATGTGAACTGCTGAGGCTGTGCCAGCACCTGGATCATGGGGAATCACAGTACTGGCACAATGGATGGGTTTCACCTAGAAGCTGGGACAGGCAACATCATAAATGATCAGTCTGGGGACTGTGTGTGTGTGAACCGCTGAGTGGTAAAATGAGTAACCCAGCCTGAGTGGCAACACAGTCTACATCATGATTAATGCGTAAGTTTCTGAAAAATGCCACGTCCCAAGGGATACTGGAGTTCTGGGATGGAGTAACTTCCACTAGAGAGACTGGAAGTGGAAGAGTCATGGGAGCAGGATGAGGCTCCGGAGGAGGCTGTCGCCCTGACCCTAGACCATGGACGGGGAAGGGGCCAAAGGCTGATTTCAGCAGTATCATTTGCGATGGAGAATTTGGTGTTCTTAGCATGCAGTCCCGTGATGATCATTCACGCCTTTGTTCAAGGCCCCATACCTCTATGGATGCTGCCTGAGGAAGAATATCAACAGCTATTCTAGTATAGAGAATAGAGAAGGAGTTTGAAAGGAAGACAAAAATGACAGCAGGGAGTTGTGAATTCATTCAAGATGCCTACATGGTCATGAAGAAAAAGGAGTGGGAAGAGGAAAAGCGACAGTAGGAGAGTCGTGCAGCAGCAGCTTCATGGCTATTGGCCTAGAAAATAGGACAGTAATCTCAGCTAAAGGTGGCATTTAAGTTGATAAAGTTATCACCTGGAGGGATGTTTATGTTTATGTGTTAAGGACTTTGTACTAAAGGACGATGATACCTTACTCTAACCTCAGTTAGGCAACTTGAATATATATTTGTGAAAAGTTCAGCACATAAAAATGTTACGTTTTGATGCATACACTGCCAAGCAAAAGGGTAACAATGTTTTCAACTTTTGAATTTCAGGCTCCATATCTCACCATCCACCACAGCTCTGAACATGAGGCTACCATCATTTTGCAGACAATCATCTTGGTCATCTCATACATTAATTTGACCTGCAAGCATTTAGCATATGCTTAGTTATGCAAATTCTTGTCATGTGACTGCATTGTTACTATTTTGCTTCTAAAAATCTAGACATTATTATTATTATTATTATTTATTTTTTTAGTATTTTTTAAATCCACTTTTGGCTTTCAACACTGCCTGAATACTTCTTGGCATGCTCTCGTTCAAATTCAAGCATGTTTCAACCAAAATCTGATTCCAGGCCTCTCATGTTCCCAATGTTGATGCATACTGGTCAACTCACTTGGGTACAAATACAGTTTTTTCTTTAACTCTGCCCTCACGTGTTAGATTGAGTTGAGGTCTGGGGATTGTGGGGGCCAATCCAGCAGCTCTACTTCCTTTTTATTGAACCTTTTCTTTGCCAAACTTGAAATGCTTTGGGTTGTTGTCCTGCCGCAACACAATGTTGTCCTTTCAATACCCATAGAACTTGAATGTATGAAGTAAATCATCATGTAGGATACTCACATATAGCTCAGCATTGAGACCACTATCGATCCTAGTCAAGTATCCAACGTCTTTGGCTGTGAAACATCACCATATCATCAGGCATTTTCCACCGAACTTGACAGTTCCTTCAATTTCTCAATCCATTTGCCCCCTTTTCCCTTGATTTTTCCAGACTCATTGCACCCATCAAAGCCCAGTCTATTGACTTTCATCTCATCTCTTCAATTTACATGTTCCCAAACTTCTACTGTCCATACATTGTTTTGAAACTCGAGTCAACGCTTCTTATGATGATATTGAAGTCAAGGCTTCTTCACCTCTTTTTTTGGCCACCATGTGTAATGCATGGTGCTTGCATGGATGTCTGTAATCTCACTATTATGAAGCACACGAGCCATCTCCACTGCCGTATTTGTCAGCCAGAACTGATAGACCTTGTGATGAGTCCACTTGTCGACTCCGATATTTTGCCTGGACGTTCACCTCTTGGCTGTGGAATGAGTAGACAGACTCATTTCATATTCTTCTATCTGTCATGACACTCCTATAATGCAGTTTGGCAGTTTTCTTGGTCAATAGACTGCTATCAAAGACTGGGTGATGTTGTTTCTCTTTTCTTGGAGAATCTTCTTCATGGCTCCTCCTCAATTCGAACAATTGACTTTTTGCCTTGGAATCAACCTAACACACTGAGTTATTAGGGAATGTGAGAACAGGTTGTAATTTGTAGTATACAAGAAGAAGAAAAAGATTGTTCCACCACCGAGAGCAAAACAGTAACAATGCATTTACATGACATGAATCTGTCAAAGTTACTGTATGTATAAGAAAGGTAAGATGACTGTCTATAAAATGATATTAGTTTCATGTTCAATGCTGTAGTGAATGGTGAGATCTGGAACCTTAAGGTCAAAAGTCAAGTGCTTGACACTCAATACTGTGTATTATTTGAGTGGGAGCCAGGGAAGTTTTGCCATAAGTAAAGTCTTAAGAATTACCAGAACTGCTTTTGTTGTTTGTTTTATTCAAATGCCAGTGTACCACACACATCACAACTGCTACTAATAATACCATCCAGGTATACTTTTCATCCGTAATGCACCATCCACCTGCTTCTTTACATATTTACTCAAAGCATAAAAAAACCAAAATGCATTAAAGTTTTGTGGGCCCTTAGACGCTTGGGGCCACATGTATGAAAACTGTCTAGGTCTAAAACTCACTTTGTTGCCCATAGCAACTAATAAGAGTGTCGCTTTAATTTCACATAGTTCTCTGGAAAAATTAGAGGGCGCTCTGATTGGTTGCTATGGGCTGCAAAGTGAATTTTAGATCTAGACAGTTTTCATACATGTGGCCCTTGGTTACTGTTTTAAGGGAATTTTTCTCCATTTTCTCCTAGGGTGATTGGTACCACAGATAATGGTAAAAATATGAATCTCAGTGGTTAGTGCTGCTACTTGGCAGTACTTTTGTCCTGGGTTGAATTTTGCCCAAAGACAACATCTGTATGGAATATATATATATATATTATACATTTAATATATTATATATATATATATATATATGTATATATATATATATATATATATATATATATATATATATATATAGTGGCGATGCGACCTTAGAAGATCGCATTTCTCTGCCACTAGATGTTCTGCAGCAGCTGAGTTCCAAGGCATGGGTTACCAAGTTGCTGGCTGTCAGTGAGGAAGGCCAGCAGTCTGGCAAGGGTAACCAGGTGTTAATTACTCAGGTGGTAATTAGGATAGTTGCTCAGCTGCTTATCCAACTCAGAGGCCTGTTAAATAGTCTGGTCTTCAATATACCAAGGGGAGTGTGGCTCACAGTCAGTGGAGGACATGTGCAGGCCTTGCCTAGGAGAAGATCCTGGGTGCTTTCCCCCTAGGCTTGAGAGAAGCCAGGCCCAAGGACTATACCATACAGTGTGAGTACATGTTTGTGGGGCTGGGTAGTAGACCCAGACCACTGCTAGAGAGGGACTCTCTGTACGTTTAGTTAGTGGCTGGATGGCCTAGGATTTATTTTGTTTGCTGTATATGTTATGCTGTGTTGAAGAATAAAGCTGGCGGAGGCCAGACTTCAAGAGAATCCTGTGTCGACCTGCTGTTCTGTTTACCAAAGCGGCGATCCCAGAGCGCGAGTGTCCCCCAGGCCGGGCCAAGATGGCGGCCGAACATGAGTGAACGCTTACATATGGTGGAGGTATGCAATGGGCACATCGACATCAGGACTGCATGTGTGGCACAATTGAACCGGCACAAGAGTGCTGAACCAGTGGACTGGTGAATTTTTGCACAGTGTTGGGGCTGCGGGGTTAAGTTAAAGGGCCAGCAGCCAAGCCATTACTGCTGTTTAAAAGTGACTGTGCATTGGAAGGACTGTTTTGTTGATCCTGCAGGGCTGCATAGGATTGCTGTAGCCACAGTAAAAGGGCCTGATACCTGGCTGGGGGGGTGCTGCAAATAAGAGACACCCAGCACAGGGATGGTGTGATTGCTGAAAATAGATGGGTGTTGCCTGAATTTTGTTTTCAGCTATGGAGAACTTTTTGGACCTAGTGCACCCCAGGACCACCCGACTAGCGGCACCAGATAACAGTAACCACCCAAAGCCCTGGTGGAGATATTTACATGACGGTTGTTGTGAGAAAGGTCTGGATGCTAAAAGGCCAGGTCATCCTTCCAAGAAAAGACCCAGGGGGGGGCAAAAGCAAGTCACAAAAAGGCCTGGATTTAGTCGTTACTACGAGCAACCCATCTCTTCCACAGAAACGGACCATTGTAGTTCAGCCTGAGAAGCGAACAGTGAAAACACAGTGGATGCGAGTGGATGGGTTCCCACTAATGGTTATTCTAGACTGGGAGGAAAAAGTCTCCAGAGTACGCCTGGACATAATATTCTTTCTGAAGACCCGACCAGGGTCTGGTAAGACTGTGGTTATATGTTTTGAGTCTTGTCTTGGGGCTGTCGATCATGTGCTTGAGATATATGAGGAGCTGTGGGTGGGAATCATACTTTGCAGAGACTTTCCGTTTTTCTGGAAGTTGTGGGGGCCAGAGGTGGCACCAGATTTGGAGGGTGCTGTGTCTGGGAAAGTGCCCTCTGCAGAGACTGTTGTACCACTGCCTAAAAGGGGAGAGCCAGAATTGCCCCCTGTTAAAGTCCCTAAGAACAGGGGGGCGACTCCTCACTGATTAGCAGTCTAAATGCCAAACAGGATGTGATAAATGTACACCCAGATAAAATGGAGTCCCTAAGTGACCGACATGCTGCTGTTTCCAAGGGCTAGCAACTTCATGTGCAGGGAGCAGCTGCCACCGTCCTGCAGAGGGAGTCCAGCTGAAGGAGTCCCACAGCAGCAGGAGGTGTTTTTTGACTGTTTTTCTAATCAGGGAACCAGAGGAGTCACAGCCCCAGATCCGGGAGTTCCAGGTGGGTGGAATCCCACCTTTGTCGGAGGAGGACTGTCATCAAGATGTGTCCAGAAGGTACAGGGACATTGTCCAAAGCGTGGAGACCCGACTGGAATGGGGTAAGACTGTTCCTGTTACTAATGACATATCTATGGATACTGTTAAACGTACACATGAATTGTGTGAGGACTTAGACTGAGGTCCAGAGGTGCCGCCAGGACAGAAGACTCCAGGGAGCAGTTGTAGGACTGTTGGAGAGGGTCTGGTCAAGTTTGATGGACTCAATGTATTGCATGCTGAGTCGTCTATTGAAAATGTTATTTTTGTGAAAAATGCTCTGTCTGAACAGGGGGGTGCCAGTAGCAGTCAGACGTCTGCTGCACCTGTGGGGGATGTGAAGGAAACATCCCCGCACATGACTGCAGTAAGTCAGTTAGACAGGGCTAATGAGAGAAGTGCCCAGGGAAAGGTGTCCCTGGACAATAATGAAGTTAGTGTAGAGAGTGAACTAGCTTATTTGGAAATGACAGCTCAAGCAGTGGAGCAAACTAGCTCAGGTATGCCCCTAGAGGTTGGGGTTAACAGTGCTAGGAGTACTGTAGAGGATGTGTGTAGTGTTGAGCGATTACGCTGACTATCGTCATCGGGTCGATGGTCGATAACGGCAATAAGCAATAAGATATTCGATGGTCGATGATAGATTATCACCGATGACCATTAAAGTCTATGGGAGAGCAACAACACCTTCATTCTTACACCCAAACAGGGCTGGAGAAGCTGGAATTAACATCCACAACAGTCAAATGGATACGTGCTACATCTTAGGCAACACACTTAGGTTATAAAAGCCACAGAAAAAAACTCACACACAATTCACTATCCCTGTTTTGTACCACAGCCTGACCCTTAAACCTGCATCACCCACAAATTAAAAAGTGCCAGAAGGCAGTATGATTTGAACCATCATTTTATTTGAACTGGACATTGAATATCCCTGTCCTGGAACGCAGCATGAGCCCCAAACCTGCATGACCCCCACATTTAAAAAGTGCCGGAAAATGGAGTCTTTCAACCACCATTTTAGTTGAACTGGACATTAACTATATCTGTCCTGTACCGCAGTATGACCATTAAACCTGTCTGACCCACAGATTAAAAAGTGCTGGGAAAAGGAGTCTTTCAAACACCATTTTAGTTGAACTGGACATTAACTATATCTGTCCTGTACCACAGTATGACCATTAAACCTGTTTGATCCACAGATCACAAAGTGGCACTATGCTATTTTGTACAGTGATTGTCATTTAGTATATTTTTTGGTAACTGACATTTGTTTACAGAATTTATTTAGGGAAGTTTTATTTATAGTTTTACATTATTATCATTTTGCTTTTTTTCAAGTGTGATAACATACAACATACAACCCTCCCTGCAGTTTTTAAAGGTATTTTTACACGTGTAGATGTGTTAATTCATCCGCACACCCCATAAGTAATACAAATGTCCTAATCATCCCCAAAACACTTCTTAGTTGAGAAGACATTTGCCCTCCTGGCTTCTGAGACTGATTCAGCCAATCAATTCAATGGTTTCATTTTTCCTCCAAATCCTTCTTCAGTGATTAGGGACAGACTCCCCTGGAGATCAAATGATGCGACCCCATAGTGACTCCAGCCCCAGAAAATTTTAAGCCTCCATGTCCTCTGAATAACCTACATCTGGTCAAGTCTTCCTGTACCTCCCTTGTACAATTCAGAGGAATTTTTTACCAGCTATTTTGTACATGCAAGTTTTTTAGTAGTTTAATTCTAGAAAACACATTTTTAAAATAGGATGGAATCCCACCATGTCTTTGTTTATCTTTTTTTAATTGTATTAAATGGGTTGTCTCAATACAGGGATTGCTAGCTATGTAAAGATCTTGCAAAAACAAGTCATTTTGCAATATGTGTCCATTAACAGTATCCTACCTATTCCTGTTTCTGACAGCACCATCACCCTTGAGCCACTTTTCTTGACCAATTGTGAAGAACAAATCGTCCTCAGTTAGAAACAACATTTTTTTATAATAGGACCTATAGTATAGCTGCATGATACAGCAAAATGCCCCCAAAAATTCAATCATTGCATAGACCATTGAGCCACTTTGGACTAATTGTGAAGAACAAATCAGCTACTGTTAGAACACAACATTTTTTTTATAATAGGACCTGTAGTATAGCTGCATGTCACAGCAAAATGCCCCCCAAAATTCAAAGCATGACCCTTGAGCCACTTTTGACAATTGTGAAGAACAAATGTCTGTTAGAAACAACATTTTTAGAATAGGACCCATAGTGTTGCTGCATTTCAAAGCAGCATGACCCCAAAAATTATAAAAATGACTTCTCAGCCACTGTTAAAAATTGTGAGGGAGAAATGCCACTTAGAAGCCACATTTCTGTTCCAAAGGACCATGATTATTGCTGTATCTCACAGCAACATGACCCAAAAAATTATAAATATGACTTCTCAGCCACTATTAAAAATTGTGATGGAGAAATGCCACTTAGAAGCCACATTTCTGTTCCAAAGGACCATAATTATAGCTGTATCTCACAGCAACATGACCTCAAAACCATTGACAATGCGAAAACTTCTAAAGATAAAGTGAATAAATGGAATACGGTGTTGTCATGAAACCTTGCTGTCTTTTACAGTCTCCTCACAGCAAAACCAGCAAAATGAACTGTTGGGAAAAGAGAATAAAAATTGCAGTAAGAAATGATCATTTTAAAAAAAAGTTTTCAAGAGGACCATTTCTGTTTGAAGAGGAATGTGAAGTAGACCGGCAACTAATCGGTGACCTCGGCAATTGGGGCCACAACATCATCAGAGATCCATGCCTGATTCATCTTGATGAAAGTCAAACGATCCACATTATCTGTGGAAAGCCGGATGCGTTTGTCTGTAATGACTCCTCCAGCTGTGCTGAAGGTCCGCTAAGATATGACGCTGGCTGCTGGGCAGGACAACACCTCTATGGCGTGGCGAGCGAGCTCGGGCCATTCGTCCATTTTGGATACCCAGAAGTCTATTGGTCCGGAACACATACAAAAACATCGGTGTTGAGACACAGATAGTCGTGCACCATGATCTAAGCTGGTCTCTGTGTGTTGGATGTGTGCCATGCATTTCATGCGTTTATGATGTTGTAAATAAAGATTGCTTGAGGTCACCCATTAGTCTTCTGCCACCTTGCCTGCTGCTATGGCTACTTGGCACTCTACTGCTGTCACGTCGCTGATGTTGTTCCACCGTGACATTTGAAGAACGTGAATCAGACGCAACAGATGTCTCCAGTTGATCAATCAGCAAGGTCTCCATTTCCTGCATTTTACTCTCTATTTGGGTGGGTGGAAGGAAAGTGCTGAGTTTTGTTTTGTACCGGGAATCCAGGAGCGTGTCCACCCAGTAACTGTTGTTCCTTTTTATGGCCTTAATGTGAGGATCATGTTGGAGGAAATGGAGCATCCAAGCACTCATGTGAGAGATGGAGCCTTGATTTCTCAAGCCTCTGGGTCGAGGGGCACTATCAAACTGATCTTCCTCATCTTCCTCCTTCGCCTCAAATTCGCACCAACCTCTTTCCAAGGCAGGGACGTCGGTAACGTCGGTGTCTAGGAATACCTCCTCCTCTTCCTCCTCCTCCTCCGCTTCCTCCGGCACGGCTTCAACACAGCCCTGACTTGCCTGAGATGATGCACCTTGAGAGCTGATGCGCTGCCTTGCACTAGCCCTGGACCCCGAACCACTGCCTAATGAAGACCGATAAAATTGAGAAACTGTTGGGCCTTGTGGATTCGACGGAGAGAAAGGCTCCGTGTCCGCATCTGTGTCTGTCTCCTCCTCCGTCGCTTGTGGGACCTGTTGTTTCAGATTGTCCAACGATCATTCCATAACTAAGATCACCACAATGCTCATGCTGACAAGGGCATCATCCGCACTGACCATTTTGGTGGCTTCTTCAAAAGTGGCAAGGATGGTGCAGAGCTCTTTCACCTGCCTCCACTCTCGGTGGCTCAACACCCCGAGGTCCGCACCGCTGCTTGTCAGGCCATGTGTCACTTCGTACTGCGTAATGGCATTGCGCTGCTGCCACAATCGCTGGAGCATGTGGAGGGTGGAATTCCAGCGTGTTGCCACGTCAACAATGAGACGGGTGACGGGGAGGCCGAGCTGACGCTGCAACGCAGCCAGGCGGGACGAAGCAGGGTGCGAACGGCGGAAGTGCGAACTTAGACTTCGAGCCTTCCTAAGCAGGCAGTCCAGACCCGGGTAGCTCTTTAGAAATTTCTGGACGACAAGGTTCATGACATGTGCCAGGCAAGGGATGGGCTCCAGCCTACCGATCTTAATGGCGGCCAGCAGATTTCGCCCGTTATATCGCACACCACCTTGCCTGGCACAAGGTTCTTGTCACCCAGCCAGCGCTCGGCTCTGTTGCGGAGAGCCGTCCACCAGCTCCTGACCTGTGTGTGGACGGTCTCCAGACAGATTAATTTCAACACATGCCTGGTGGCTCTGGGCACGTGATGCCACCAGAGGACCTTGGGGGAAAGAGCCCTGCACCATCCCTGCGGTTTTGAAGAGCGTGCGCCGAGCCTGAGAGCCACCGTCACCCCCAGAGACATCCATCCAGCTCACCCAGTGAGCTGTCACAGAGATACAGTATCCTTGGCCGTGCTTACTAGTCCATGTGTCGGTGGTCAGATGGACTTTTCCGGACACAGATGCAGACAACGTGCTTGAAATTTTAGATGACACGTGTCTAGCCAGGGCAGGGACGGCGTGTCTGGCAAAGAAAGGCCTGCTCGGCATCTGGTATTGGGGGCAGGCAAGGGCCATGACGTGGCGGAACCCATCTGTGTCCACCAGACGGAAAAGCAACATTTCCAAGGCCAAAAGCCTGGCAATGCCGACATTCAGGCTTTTGGCTTTGGGATGGTTTGGGTTAAAGTGTTTCTTCTGCTCCCAAACCTGGAAGACAGAAGGCTGGCTGCTAGACTGG
Source organism: Phyllomedusa bahiana (assembly GCA_025379985.1). Taxonomy (NCBI): domain Eukaryota; kingdom Metazoa; phylum Chordata; class Amphibia; order Anura; family Hylidae; genus Phyllomedusa; species Phyllomedusa bahiana. The sequence goes on along the minus strand of JAODAL010032649.1, from coordinate 18,693 downwards.
CCGCTGTACGGCGTGCAGGTCATCAAACTGGCAGGAGGAGAAGGGGTAGGATGGGTCTCTGGTGGTGCTGGTGGTACTCGGGCGACGGTGGAGGCTGAAGCGGAGGCAGATCCCTGATTATGACTCTGAGAGACATGGGCAGCTGAAGAACGCTTGGTGGTGGCGGAGTAGGTGGAGGCGGAGACAGAGGGTGTGACAGTGGTTGGCGGCCCGGCGTCGGTCTGGCCTTTTTTGGCCAAGTGTTGCCTCCATTTCAACTCATGCATTCGCTGCATGTGACTAGACATGTTGGTGGTGGTTAACCACCTAAGGTTCTTGCCTCTACTTATGCGTTTACGGCAAAGGAGGCATATGACAATGCTGGGTGAATCAGAGTCTTGCTCAAAGAAGGCCCAGGCTTGAGAGGCCCTGGGCCTTTTTGACGGCGATAAGCGAGGAGCGGGGTTTCCGCTGACCGTGGCTGGCGGAATCATATAAGCGGACTTCTGCGACCGCCCTCTCCCTTTTTGAGGCGGAACCAGTACTGACAATACCCCATCATCTTCCTCCTCGTCCAGTGATGAAGCGCTCGCAAGCAAATTCTGCTGAAAAGACCACGTTGGATCCGCAATGTCGTCATCATCAACATCAACACAGGTGACTTGGACATTCTGCATCCAGGAGCTGCGGGCTACAAGCAAGAGGGACTGCAAGGCATTGCCGACCGCCTGGGATTTTTGCCGATTGACCGGCTTCCTTCTCCTCCTCTGATGGCATCAGTAACTGGGCGTCAGAGAAGAGAAAATCATCCTCTTTGGCCTCTTGATCTTTTAACATGCCTTCTGACCCCAACCGCATTTTGTCATCAAAGATGTCTTCAGAAAATGGATTATCCACAGTGGTGGGTACACGAGTTGACATTTGGGCTGCTTCATGTTGGACGGATGCTGATGATGCTGATGACGACATTTGTGGCCGTGACTGGGAGGACGAGAAGGTAAGACTGCTGGATGCAGGTTGCATTAACCACTGAAGGACAGATTGGCGACGCTTTTCGTTACTGAGATTCACAGGGCCCTGACCCAGCGATGACAGGCCTGACGCTCCTGCAACTGACGATCCGCTGGCATGCGTGTTGTCGCCAGCACTGGAAGGAGCACCTTCTCTCGTACCTCTACCTCCATGTCCTACCCCCCTCTTTGCTCACTTACCATCTGAATTTTGCTCCATGTTCAGAAATATAAAAATTGAGAAGGTATGGAAGAGTTTTGGAAAGTCTCTTATTAAAAGACGGCAAATCACAGCTATTCTCAAATCCCTCAAATCAAAACAAAATTGCTGGATTCAAATTTAACTGCAAAGTAGATCTATCAACAAAGCTTGACTGACCAAAAGTGAAAAAAACACCTTCTGAAATGTATACGGATATTAAAAGGTATTTTTGGCACCTTTATTACACCTGTGGTACTACAATTGATCAATTAACTGCAAAGTAGATCTATCACAAAGCTTGCTGACCAAAGTGAAAAAAACACCTGTCTGAATGTTAACGAATAAAAGATTTTTAGCACCTATCAGACACTGTGGTGACTAACAAAGTTGCTGATCCAAATTAACTGCAAGTAGATCTATCAACAAAGCTGACTGACAAAAGTGAAAAAAAAGTACTGAAATGTATACGGATATTAAAAAGTATTTTTTGCACCTTTCAATTCACCTGTGGTGACTACAAAATTGCTGTATTCACATTTAACTGCAAAGTAGATCTATCAACAAAGCTTTACTGCGCCAAAGTGAAAAAACACGTATCTGAAATGTATATGGATATTAAAAGGTATTTTTTACACCTTTCAATTCAACCTGGGGACTACAATTGTGTACACATTTATGCAAAGTAGCTCATCAACAAGCTGTACGCCTCAAAGTAAAACACGTACGAAATGTATTGTAATAAAAGGATTTTTTGCACCTTTCAATTCACCTTGGTACACAAAATGCTTATTCAGATACGTGCAAGTGCCTCAATGAACAATGCAGTAGTGCCAAAGTGAAAAACACGTACTGAAATGTATCGATAATAAAGGTATTTTTTGCACTCAATCACCTGTGTGACACAAAATGCTGTTCAGTTTACGTGCAAGGTGCCCATGAACAATGCAGTAGTGCGCCAAATGAAAAAAACTATCGAAATTTCGGATAATAAAAGGTATTTTTTGGCACCTATCAATTCACCTGTGGTGACTACAAAATTGCTATATTCAAATTTAACTGCAAAGTAGATCGATCAACAAAGCTGGCCTGCGCCAAAGTAAAAAAACACGTATCTGAAATGTATTCGGATAGTAAAAGGTATTTTGGGCACCTATCAATTCACCTGTGGTGACTACAAAATTGCTGTATTCACATTTAAGTGCAAGGTGCCTCAATGAACAAAGCTGTAGTGCGCCAAAGTGAAAAAACACGTATCTGTAATGTATTTGGATAATAAAAGGTATTTTGGGCACCTATCAATTCACCTGTGGTGACTACAAAATTGCTCAATTCACATTTAACTGCAAAGTAGCTCTATCAACAAAGCTGTACTGTGCCAAAGTGAAAAAACATGTATCTGAAAGTATTTGGATAATAAAAGGTATTTTTGGCACCTTCAATTCCACCTGTGGTGACTACAAATTGCTGTATTCACATTTAACTGCAAAGTAGCTTATCAACAAAGTTGTACTGCGCCAAGTGAAAAAAACGTATTAAATGTATCGTAATAAAAGTTTTTTGGCACCTCAATCACTTGTGACACAAAATGCTGTATTCAAATTTAACTGACAAAGTAATCTACAACAAAGCTGCCGCGCAAAGTGAAAAACACGTATCTGAAATGTATTCGGATAATAAGAGGAATTTTTGGCACCTATCAACCTGTGCTGACTACAAAATTGCTGGATTCTAATTTAACTGCAAGGTGGCTATATCACAAAGCTGGAATGGGCAAAATTGAAAAAGAACACCTATCTGAAATGTATACTGATAATAAAAGTGGAGTTTTGCACCTAACAAAGAGACCTGCAGTTACTAGAAAAGATGTGTATCCTAATATAAGTTCAGGCTGCCCAATATCCAGGAAATATTTCAATAGAAAACTGTTGATAATAAAACTATTGCAGTGCAATGTCTACAATAAGTCTTGGTGAACTATATCCAGTATTCTTTAATGAGCTTCTCTGTGTTCGCCCCCGCCTCCCCGCCCCCCCGCTCACCCTGTGACTTTACAGCGGTAGATGCTCCTTTAAAATTCTCTACCTAACTATATAAAATCTTCAAATCTCTGATCTAACTAAGTTGTAAGGATCACAGCTAACAGTAGAGCTTTCTTTGTGAAGAAATAGAATAATTTCGCTGAGCTGTTTGGACACAGGCATAGCGCACGTCCTACTGCTATGAGACGCTGACAGACACTGATCATGAACGAGGTCATGTGATTTTTCCCGCCAATCGCAACCATACACATCCCAGTCATGATGTCGCACACACATCTCACCCTGCTCTATTCTGTAAGCTGATTTGCTGGCCGCCAAAATGACAGGAAGCGCCGAAAATGGCGCAATATTAATAGATGATGCACAGATTTTAACCTAAATTATCGCATGATCTAAAAAATTCGATCAACATAAAAACTGTGCCGATTTCAACTTTGTCGATAATAATCGCTCAACACTAGATGTGTGTCCTGGGAGAGATGATAACCAGGAGAAAGGGGTTAACACAATCATCTCCAGGGGAGCTAAGGTGGTTGCCAGTAGCAACAAGGTATCCAATGCTCTTCTGGAGGGGAAAAGTCATGAGTATGAATTCCCCGCAGTTGTAAGTGAAACACCTGGGTTCCAGATGGTCAGTGGGTCTACCACTGACCGGAGCGCACTGTGTGAACGTGAGTGTAACGTGCAAGTTGCAGATGCGCCCCCAGTGGTAGTGGTGGACAACAGCACAAGTAGTGCAGGTAATTTAGTCCCTGTGGTTTGTGATCTTAGTAAAACTCAGGGTAATGCCCAGTGTGAACTAGCAGCTACAGCTATAGCAGAAGAAGAGGCTAGTTCATTCCCTGTAGGTGATAGTAGGTCTGAGTGTAGTGCAGAAGTTATGAGTCCTGGAAGTGATGGCCATGAAGGAAAATGTGTTATTTCTTGTGAAACCAATGTCCTCTGTAGTAGCAACCAAGTGCCTTCTGCTACTAGGGCTCCGGAAGAGGTGAATGTGTTGCAAGAGCTACACTCTGCAAGCATGGTGCATGACAGGGAAAGGCTAGAGACGGAATGTGGTTGCCCTGCTAGTAGGGGTGAAGTAATTGGGGTCCAGGTGATAAACGTATCCCCAAGCAGCACCATAGACATAGACTCCGAGATGGAGAAGGGTATGAACCATGTACAAGGGTCCAGTTTTGACTCTAAGGTACCAGATGAGCCTTATAGCATGCCAGGTGCAGGAGTGGTTCTAACGGACACTGAGAGTTCTTCCGGGATAATGGGTACCGGAGATATGGAGGAAGAATCTCCCCATTGGGAGCTGCTAGACACAGCCGAGGGGAGAAGGTGCTCAAGCACAAATGAGGTACAGAGAAAAACGAGGGAAGTAACAGATAGTTGTGAGTTGACAGATAATGCAGTGAAGATTGAGGTAGGCAGTAAGGGAGACCAGGTTCCCCATGGGAAGGAGCAGATGGATATCCCACAGCAAGGAGAAAGTCAGGACACTGCCGTGGAGATAATCAGTACAGACAAGTGTGAACAGGGTGCTAGGAAAGAGATTCTGTCCTCCCAGATGGAGGGTCTTAAACCTGGCGTAATGGAGATTAGTTTTGGGACAGAGGCTGCACCTCAGGTCTATGAGATGCAATGCAGCGGGGTCTCTAATGTTAAAGAGCAGGGGTACGATAGGCCCGCGTCAGAGGAAAGTACACCTTCTGAGATAGGGAACATGGGTCAAATACATGGGATCGGGGGCGCCCCATTGTGGTAGGGGGGGCCCAAAGGGTTTTGTAGGGGAGAGAAGTCTGGGCCCCCAGGGTGGTCTGCGACTCAGAACTACAAGACTGAAGATGACAGTGGGGAAAAAGTGTAGGGGAATTTTCCCAGGTTATGCGAGTGCACAGATGGTCTTTATAGGGAAAGTCGACATTGGTGGGAAAAATTGTACCAGGTGATGGTAAAGATACTTAGGAAGTCGCTGAGTTGTATTTATGCAAAGAAACTCCGCCTGAGTTGGGAAAGGAAAAGGTTTGTGGCCCGGGGGTTTCCCCAAATATAGCCTGAGGAGGCGGGAACCCTGGGGTAGATCAGGGTAGGGACTCCCTGGCTTAGCTCTGGTTAGGGGAGAGGTTACCCGGGGGCAACAGTAGAAGTTCAAAGAGAACCGTAGTGATAATCAGCAGGGCTCGGAACAAAGGATAGCAAAATCCGGTTAGGGAGGGGTTGTCCTTAAACAGGTTACAAAAAGGGGTTAACCGGATGGCAACAAGTCACAGGTAGCTGGGAAAAAGAGGATAAGTGGGGGATGGTGGATTACTCCCGTACTCTCCTTGGGGAAAATACTGTGTCCCCCAAAGTAAACCAGCTGGAATGTCTTGCAGGGTGGATACCCCAAAATAGGGTTTGACCCCGGGGGAAGTTTGGCAAGGTAAAAGGCCCACGGCCTTTATCAAAGGGGGGGGGTTGTGGCGATCGACCTTAGAAGATCGCTTTCTCCGCCCAGATGTTCGCAGCGTGAGTTCCCCAAATATGGGTTTCCAAGTGCTGGTGCCAGTGAGGGGAAAGGGCAGCAGCTGGCAAGGGAAACCAGGAGTTAAAAAAACCCCGGTGGTAAAAAGGGAGTTGCTCACTGCTGGTCCAATCAGAGGCCCGTTAAAAAGCCTGGTCTTCAGTTACCAAGGGGGGATGTGGCTCACGTCGTGGGGGGACGTTGCGGGCCTTGCCTAGGAGAGTATCCTGGGTGTTTTCCTCCTAGGCTTGAGAGAAGCCAGACCCAATGACTATATTGTACAGTGTGAGTACATGTTTGAGGGGCTGGAGTAGACCCAGACCACTGCTAGAGAGGGACTCTCTATACGTTTAGTTAGTGGCTGGATGGCCTAGGATTTATTTTGTTTGTTGTATATGTTTTGCTGTGTTGAAGAATAAAGCTGGCGGAGGCCAGACTTCAAGAGCATCCTGTGTCGGCTTGCTGTTCCGTTTACCAAAGCGGTGATCCCAGAGCGAGAGTGTCCCCCAGGCCGGACCAAGATGGCGGCCAAACATGAGTGAACGCTTACTATATAAAATATTATAAAATATATATATATATATATATTTTTATATATATATAAAATTATGTTCTTTCCTTGTTTGTAAAAGTTTTACTGTGTACTCTGGTTTCCTTGTGCAGGTCAAAAACAGATCCATTGAAACCTTCTCATTCAAGTTCATTGACTTCCTATAAAATAATCCATACTGTGTGTCTGATATGAGGATATAGGACTGTTTCAAGGAGGACAAGGATTAGGTGAATTATGAATATGGATGTAGCAAAATTTGACCTGACCAGAATATTGTAATGATTAGTGGATATGCATGTGATAGATCCACAAGATCACCGCCGCAAGGAAAAGTAGGACTTGGATGTGGGGGAATTTCAGGTTACTACCTCTGACGTGGCCACTCGTGATGACAGACTAAGTATCAGCGTAAAGCTGCAGGACCAGGCAGAGGTGGTGGGTCGCAAGCAGGTGGTAGAATGGCGTGGCTGCAAATACCGAAACAGGTAGACTGGCGGGGCAGCAGTTAACAGTAGAAGGCAGTTGTCGGGTGTGGCGGCAGATACAACAAGGGAAGTTTGGCGTCGGGTAAGGTAACAGGAACTGGAAGCTGGCAACAGCAAACGTACAGCAACGCAGGGCTCAGGATCAATGTACCAATATCAACCCATCAATAACAAACTGACACTGAGCACAGACAGAAACGTCCTTAAAGGGTTTGTCTCACTACATTGATTCATCATATCTCAGTCCTGTTTTCTTGGTTTCATTTTGAGTTCATGGGCGTGTTTACTGGCTTCTACTAGGCTGCAGTAGCTATAGCAACCAGTGCTGACAGCCTAACATGAGAGATTGAACAGGTCTGTAGCTATAGCGACCTGAGGAGCTGATGCAGCCCATACAAGAGGGGATATCTCAGAATAGAAACTTGGAAGGGAGAGGCATGAACCGCACATCCTCACACTATACGTTTATCTAATGCTTCTCAGCAAAACTTTACAAAAAATGAACAGGAGGTTCTTAGTATACTTTTTGATCAAAACGTATAGGCCAACTTGCCACTTCACGGCGACCTCTATAAAGTGGGTCCCTACTCTAAATGGGGGTAACACTGCATGACAACCACCACCGCAGCAAAAACCACACATAATAGCTAGGACACTGTTAATGGATATATATTGCAAAGTGACTTGTTTTTGTAAGATCTTTAACATAAAAAACAATCATTGTAGTGAGACAACCCCGTTAATCCTCAGAGGTTGCCAGGCATTGGCCAGGTAATTAGGTATTGGCCCTCTAAATCTAAGAGTGTTGGCAGCACACCCTAGGGGAGTTGTGCACGCACAACTGTCACAGGCAGGAGACAGGAGCAGAGCAGGATCATGGAGAGGTGAGTAGATGCCAGCAGGGGAGTCCAGGCAATGTTGACACAAGCACACTCGTGGTTGTAAACGGGGACCATAGTGTGCATCGTGACAAATATCATGATTTTCGTGTTATCTGCTCTTATCTCAAAAACAATGATAATTGAAAAGCTCTGATAAAGTTGAGACGACTTTCTGTGCCATGATATCATGGTGCATTATCTGTCAAGTTTAGTTTTACTACATCCGTACCTCCATACAGAGCCGCATAGTCTGTTGGCACTATAAAAGCAGTAGTTAATAAAATAATTAAACTCTCTTTTAAAAATTTAAATGTATGATATAATCCTAGTATACATTAATCAAAGAAGTAGTATTAGAAAACTTAGCAAGAACTGTAAGTTGTTAGTAAGAACTACCAGTTCTTTTATGAACATCAACCTTGTATCAACTTGGCATTCAGCAAACACTTCATTATTTGTCATGTTTTATTAAAAAGACCATCTGGCCATCTGACTGATTGGCAGCCATATAGTACTTCTAAATTCTGTAGTCAGGGGTTTTTAAGTGTCTTTCTATCCTATTTATTAGATTTAAAATTAACCACTTGAGTGTAGTCAAAAGCAATAGATTGTAGAATATGTCATCCTTTGGCAATGTCTACCCAAGAAAACAACAATTTCCATCAAACTCCTTGAAGAAATAACAGCACTGCTGTTAAATGTAATTTACTAGCTTTATACACAAAATTATGCAAAATTTTCTGCTCTTAATTTTCCCTCTAAAGACATTTTTAAAATCAGACAATATAAAATATTCAAAAATGTCATCTAGTATTTACAACATAAAAGTTGCACTTATAAAACATTAAATGAATTAATTGCTATTTATTAAAAATGTACACAGTAAACTTAAAGGGCAGAACATGCAGCTTATGGTGTCATAACTTACTTAAAAGAATACACTGAGCTCAACAAGGTGTTACAGATGTAATAATGAGGTGTAACGGGGTTCTATTCAATATTAAGTAGTGTTTCATGAATCTGTTCCGGTTTAATTTGACACTGGTTTGATCAAACTTGTAAACAAATATGAGTTGTGGACACTCCAAATCCAAATTTTTCAACTCTGTCCCTAACACTAACCAAAACCATAGCCCTGACCCAAAGTTGGAGTTAATGTTAGGTTTTTTTAGGCAGGCCTTTTTATGATTCACTTACCTCTCTCCGCTTCCACTCAGATGTCATTTCTTGGCAAATGACCAGAACTGTCCCAACGACACTTCCAGCCAATGACAAGAAGTGGCATTGGAGAAGAAGTGATGAGGGTGTGACAGACCAAGAAGTACCCTTGAGTGTAAACGTTAACCCTAAAATAACTAAAAACCCGAACTACAAATTAGGGTTAGGGTTAAGATTTTTTGTGATATACAACAAAATTATATTCCGCCACCCAAAACTAAGCACTTGGAATTAAGTCTTATTTGATGTAATAAAAGTGTCCAGAGACCCTAAGCTTATCCTTAATCCTGACTGTAACCCTATGTTTAAGTTGGGTTAAGGGTTAGGGTTTTTTATGGATTTTTAAGGGTTTCACAATGGTCTCGGTTTGACATTGCTTCCAGTGTGGCATCACTTCCGATGTCAAGTTAGATGTCAGGTCAAATGTCACTTCCAGTTACAATAACATAGGGTCACCTCATTGTTATTGGCAACCAGGTGCTACTGGGTTAATAGTGAGAAGGGGTTAATGTCAACTTTGTGGAAGCAAAAGAACACCACTGGCAGACATCAAGCCCCAGCGCTGGTAAAGGAGAGAATGAAATAGAATGGTAAAACAAAAATTAAACTGCTACAACATAAAAACACTGTATTTAAATAAAACATCCCTCGTTGACCATTTTATGAAAAAATGGATGCAATGCTGGTCCAACGCAGTCCAATGAGTCTGATGTAGTCTAAAGGAGAATCCTGTAAAAATACAGAAACACTAACAGGCATTTGGCTAAATGCTATTTAAGGTGTCTAGACAGCATGAATACTAAATATGGCACTGCAGGTAGCCAAGGCCCCAGAATGGTTGGCAAACAGGGAAGGCTCAAGGAAGGTAGTCCTCAGGTAGGTAAATAGTACCTAGGTATGTAGGTAGTACCCAGGTAGGTAGTTCCGAGGTAAGTGGTCCCCAGGTCAGTTAGTCCCTCCCACTTATAGTCCCCTTAGGAAAAATAATTTAAAAAATTAAACTCACACCTCTCCCCACTTGTTTGGCCATAATGTGGCACTCAGAGTTTTGAAACACTGCTTCTAGGATACAATATTCACACATATATAGCATCCAATGGAGACAGTAGAGCAGTACACAGAAGATCAGTGGATCCGTATTAAGATGCAATATAACCTTTTATGTTATAGTGATCTGAGGAGACGACACCAATGGTTCTGTCTTCAGTCTCTCTCCCATCTTCCTGGAGCACAGTTGATGAAGAGTAAAACGTTTTACTTACACTAATCTAAATATGTGAATCCCACAGGTTGTTGGAGACTGAATTCTGAGCTTTGAGGGTTCACTTAAGGTTTTGCAATGACAATGGTAAGAACAGATACTTAGTTATAAGTGCCCCACTGGAGAAAATGGCACAGCTAGAAAAGCATACACACAGTCCTCTGCAATATTGAACTCAGGATTACTATACTTGAGGCATCTTATGCTTGGTAGTACAAGGAACAGATGACACACATTAATTGCAGATGACACACGTTGCTATTAGCAGGGTTTGGAGACAGCTCCGATCCTAGCTGTTTAACCTTTTAGATACTGCAGTGATCGTAGCATATGAATAGATGATGAATGGTGCTGGACACTGTTCCTTCTCCTGATCACTCCCGCTCCAAGCTCCATGACATCTGGAAGCCTAGTCAAGGATTTAAAAAAGAGCCCACCTCTTTGTTAAAGCTGTCATGCTCCCTTGTAGTCAAGTATTATAAGGAGACTAAGGGCCGCATGTATGAATGGGGCTGCACCAGATATCTGGCTTCTTTTCAGCCTGATATCAGATGCAGCCCCATTTGCTACATGTTTAAACGTCCCTCACGCCACTATCAGGCGCATTACATAGCGTCTGCGGCACTTTGTAATGTGTCCGATCTTAGAGAACATGGGGGAGGCGGGGTGCACTAGATATTTATAGCTTTGCTACGGCAATTTTAGGCGCATTACTGCTGGAACAGGTAAACCTCTTTCAAAGTGGTATACTTGAACCAGAAGTGTTGTACCAAGCGTTAGAATGTGCCTGATTTATGACCCGCTGTAGAGTCAGGCACATTCTAGACTAATATTATGCGCAAGAAATTTGGTGTTAGCATGCCAAATTTCATACATGTCACCCTAAGAGTACAAGAAAAAAAAAGTTTCAAAAGTAAAAAAAAAGATTTAAATATTAAAAGTTCAAAACACCCCTTTTGTCATATTATAAATAAAAATAATTAGTTACATGTAATTGGTAGAGATGAGCGAATTTGATTCGTCCGATTCATCAAATTTTTCCCAAAAATTCAGTTCATTCCTAATTTATTTGTGACGACTGTCGTTAAAAAACAGCTATTTCCTGGCTACAGAGAGCCTGCATGTGTTGTAGAATATTGTGTATGTGGAAATATGTGGAAATATGCATAGGGAGCGTTGTTTTGGTATTGAAACAAAGCTGTGATTTAGTATGACATGCAGATGACGGGCCTCCCTTTTAAAAAAGCTTCCACTTCACTTATTGGGCAGTTAGGGGATCAAATTGACCAAATAATGAGTGGAATGCAGAAAGGAAAATGTCAGTGCCAACTAGAAAGAACCGGCAGGGGAAAGACCCACTAGTGTAAAAGAGCGCATCCTTTTCCCCGTCATCAGATGATTCCAAAGATTACGACAAACCTTATTGTTAAATTTTGATACTTGAGAGCTACAAAATTTATTTTTTTCACTATGTGGTGAATAGTGTTGATCGAACGTTCTAGAAAATTTAAGTTCTATGAACTTCTTGAAATTTAAAAATTAAAAACCAAACCCCGAACTTTTTTTGTTCGTTCAAGTAAAGTTCTAGTTCAACACAAATTTTCTTCACAGCAGCACCTAGTGGCACACATCCCACTTCAGGCAGTCCAAGCTCCACCACCTCTTCAGAAGGGAACTATCTTTCCCATCATCTACCGGTCCAGATGCTTCTCGCCATTCATCGCGCCAGCAGTCGTTCACCGAGGCGATTACCAAGAGACAGAACTATGTGTCCAGCCATCTTACGGCGCAGAACTGCCCGTGCCCTTTTTCAAGGGGTGGTATGCAGTCCCCCCTTTTTCAAGTGGGGATCTGCACCTTTCGGGAAAAAGATAGTTGTTCTGAGCCGAGGTGGAGAGTCAGTGTATTGGGGGCGATAGTTACTAGAAAAGAGAACTCGCTTGTCCACCCGAAATGTGGAGAGACTCACCTTTGTCATGATGAATCAAACGTGGATCAGCCAGGATTTCCACACACCAATGCCTGATGCATCAGATTAGATCAGCCATGCCGCCTCACCCAAACTTTGACAAATGAGTCTGGATTTTTCTGGCTACCTGTACACTATTTTAATATGCTTCCCCTCCCTGATGACACACATCTGCTCCAGTGCCCTTTCTACCACCCACCATTTTTTCCCAGGGACTGGTATTTCCCCCCACAACCTGACTCTTCACTGGGCCATTTGAAACCCTTTCTGAGCAGCTGCCACCTCCCCAAACCCAGGTCTCCTCATGCTGCTACTGCGCGTCCCCAGACTATGTCAATGTGACTCTTGGTTTGATACTGCTGCTACCCCCACCTTCTATTGTGTCACCTAGCTGCTGCCACCTCAAAATTATGTCTTGTGCCCTCTCAGGCTTGTGTGTGCTGTTGCTGCTGCCACCTCCCAAATCTTCATTGTGCCCCTCGTAAATACTCATGCTGTGCCACCTCCCCCAAACTGTCATTTTTTCCACTCTGTAAAATACTCATGTACTGCCACCCCACAATACATCATTGTGCACCTGTAAATACTCAGCTGCTCCCCCTAACAAATTTTCATTATGCCACTCTGTGGCCTACTCATTTAGCCACCACCTCCAAAATCCGTCATTGTGCCACTCTGTGGCATACTCATGTTGCTGCCACCAAAACAAATTTGTCATTGTGCCACTCTGTGACCAACTTATGTTGCTGCCAACTGACCGCTCTCTCACTTGACCACCCTGTGGTTTCCCCCATGTTTGTTTTCCCCCCTTTTAAACTGTAAAGGAATGAAAAAGGGCAAACACAATGATTGTATTTCGGGAAGCCCCTTAGGCCCGTATGACTGGTCCTTTGTTTGCTCAGGATTTTTGAGATTTGGTAGCCAAAAGCGGGGGATACAAAAACAGAAGACATGCAAATTTCCATTTCTTGTTTTTATTCTTTTTGGCTTTAGCAAATACTGTTATTTTGATTGATTGAAACGGACACTGACGGATCAAAGGAAAGGGGAAAATGATCAGTGATGTCAACGTAAAATTACTGCCGACACCCTCTCCACTCTTTTGGAGGGGGGGGGGGGGGCTCTACATGTATCAGAGTTTAACAGAATCACCACAATAAGTAAAAAAATAAACTCTTTGCCATAGATAGCAATATCCCAACAGACTTAACTGGATGGATTTGAGATGTGTGTATGGGAGAAATACACACACTGAATTTCACACAGAGTTCCACACAATAAGTGAAAATATTAACTCTTTGCCACAGATAGCAATATCCCCAAAAAAAAAAATGCTGGTTCAGAAAAAGGTGTGTATATGACACACACCTGGGGATTTGAAAGGGTTTTTACCCCAGTAACTCTAAAATCGGGGAAATATTTTGACAGAGTGCAAATTTTATGCTACAGAGAGATGTTTTGCATACGAGACACGGACAAGTGGGAAAAATTTTTAAAATGGTGAAACCCATTTATAGGGCTGTGACATACAGAAGCTGGGTGACTGCTGATTGGTACATGTCGCACATTCATCGAGGGTGTTTTCCTTTCTTCCCCCCCCATAGTTCTTTGCCCCATGTCACCCCATGTGCTCACAGCTATTTTAGATTCGTTACCACAAATCGCCATGAACTTCGGCTTTGTTCAGAATCAAATTTTTTCTGAAATTCTAAACGAATGTCACTTCGATAGAATCTATTAGCTCATCTCTAATAATTGGTAGCCACACATATATAAAAGTCTGATCACTTAAAATATAGCATGTCATAGCATCACATGTCCTGTATGGTGAACACTGAAGAAGAAGGAAAAATTCCCAACACCAACATTTTTTTTATTTGTTCATTTCATGACCCTTCAGTATTAAAAAAACAAGTCCTCACTCAGGCTTATAAATGGAAAAGCAAAAAATGTATCGGTCGCAGAAAATGGAGCTGCAGCGCAAATTTAAAAATAGAGAACGTTTATATTTTTTTTTAAAAACTAAAAATAACACATTTGGTATCGCCTGAATCATAGCAAGTTGTAGAATATAGATAGCATGTAATTTATTCCGAACAGTGCACATTTAAAACAAAACCACCACAAAAATATCACAATTAAGTTTTTTTCACCTTCCACCCCACAATTTTTGGGTGTTTCCCAGTACATTATATGGTACAGTTAATGACCGCATTAAAAAGCACATTTTGCCCCACAAAAAACAAGCCCTCATATGAATTTGTAGACATTAAAGTAGAATAGATAGCTCTTGGGAGAAAGGGGGAAAAAAATGAATGTGAGAAAAAATAATAATTGGTTGTGGTTGTGAGGAGGTTAAAGACTTCATATTCTCCTAGTGACTAGTAAAAACATCTGGCCACTTTAGTTCACATGGAACAGAAGTGACTTTACTGACCAATTTGTAGCTGAAAATTACGTTAATTATTAACATATGTTAAGCCATGATTATGATTACATTTCCTTCTTTGATAAATCTGTCACAACATACGTTAGTTCCATTAACTTTTATATGTGTTAAAATTATGGGAGAGATTTATTTAGACAGGCATTTTATATGTTTTATAGGGGTTGTTCGTTTGGTTTCATTAAAATGTTTTTAGGATACTGATGGCCTTTTTTATATGACAATAGTTAATACTCACTTCTTCCTTCATATATTATCCATATTATACAGAAGTGTGCCAGAAAAGTGGTACAAATCATTTAATACATTTTGTGTGGCAGATCTAGTAGAACAAGTGTTTTATAGACTCAAACTGGAGGGTGATGGAGTAAAATGGGCAAATTGTAAACCTAATAAATTTGATGCATCTTGCACAGTTGTGAATTTTTAGAAAATTAAATATATTCATGCTCATTTGCACTGATTTTTTTACATTTTCTGGATTATAAATTAAATGGGGTTTTCAAAGATTTTCTGAGATTTTTCGAAACTCTAATGTCTAATATCCAGACTTGTGTTGATATAAAAAATAAACCTGTACTCACTTCTCGAACCATTGCCATTCCAATACCACTTAATCTTCAGTTTAAAATCTTGTTCTAGGTTGGCAAGCTGAGTGTAATTTAAAGGGGTTTTATCGCTACAAAGATCATGTCTCAGATTATGGGGACAGTAAAAATAAGCACTTTTGTAATTGGTTTGCATTACCTCTGTCACTTGGTTTAGCAGATATGAGATTTTTTGTAAATCTGTATTCTGTTTCTGCTGCTGCTGCTAGGGACACGCCCCCTGGCCAGATCCCGCCCCCTAGACCGGCCCCCTACACGGTGAGTGGCTGGCTGACATTTCATTCAGCCTGTTGGGATACGACCCCAGACAGGAAACGCCCCGGCCATGTCCCCTGCGCTGTGATTGGCTGCCTGCACACTCTATTTTTTCCTCTGAGCTGTTAAAATTGATAGTGAAAACAAGGTCTGCTGGCTCTATACACATCCCAGCTCTATGGTGAATGATCTGGGCAATGACTGCCTGTTTAAGTCACAGATCCCCTCATATAACAGAGACTTATAGAGTCTCCTGCCTGTTAACAGGGGGAGAGAAGGGTAGGAGGGCAGTGTGCATTGCTCCATATAACCCAGTCTCCTTTCTGGTAACAGAAGGTGAGGAGGGAGGGTGAAGTGTAAGCTCCTCACATCTCTCATCTGTGTGTATAACTGCATATAGCACAGCTTGTGGAGCTTGTGGAGCCTGAAGGCTGCAGACATAAGAAGCATGCAGGAGGCTACAGAGCTGTTATATCCAGACAACATTCTGCATCCCCTGCTTCATTCAAAATGATGATGTCATAGTCCAGTGAGGGGAGAAACCTCCTGGGAGGAGAGACACGCCTGCTGAGAGGAGAGACATGCCTGCTGACAGGAGAGACTCGCCCCTGGATTTCAAATTCAATCTAAGAGAATTAGCTGAACAGCACGAACAGTTCAAACGATAAAACTCCTTTAAAGTATTATTTGATGATTTAGATTATGAAATCGTGCAATGCTTGCCACCTGCAACAGAATTTTGGACCAACTACACTTATGCTTACTGTCTTTGTGGATACACTGGTTGTAAAAAAGATGGTGGTGATTTGCTGCATCCATTTGCTTTTGGCAAACTGAGAGTTGTGCTTCGACATTGCACAACATCTTAAGGTTAGCATGGCATCAGTGGTCTCACATCAGTGCACAATTTTTATGCCAACATTATTATGCCAGCAAGCACCAAATGTCTTTTGCTGGGCTGTCTGAAGCTTCAGTGTCACCCGCTCATTTATCATTCACGCGGCCATGAGCCAATCACTTTCCTCAGTGGTCAAGTGCAGTACATGCAACTACTGTAGTGACCACTGAAGCCAGTAACCGGCTCATAATTATGTGAGCCATGAATGTTACCTCACTGTCGAGGCACCAGTGCTGGATCAGCTGTGGCAGCAGAGATGAGTACAGTACAGATTGTGTGGATAACTAATATGTGTAAGTTTGTTTTTTCATGTAAAATATGCACAAATGTTTCATACATTAAAACTGCACTCATTTTAACTTTTTTCAGATTCAATTTTTTTTTTATAACATTTACTTTAATCCTATTAAGGGATTACTAACATTTTTACTTTAAATTTAAAATCCACACTTTTGTATGCTAAACATTAGTGTGCTTTATCAGCAGGTGTGCAAAAAGTCTTAGGATTGTTTCTAGGCCCAAAGCCAAAATATATAGGGCACCATTGTCCCCAATCACATAACATGAAAAGCCAGTGATCTATTTGAAGTGGAAAAATACTTTTGATCACATGACAATCCTTCTTGACTCTGGCATTCAAAGGCTAAAATGGTGGGCGACATGGTTTCTCCTATCCTAGTCAATAGAACTGAAGCAAAGCTGTCACTAGACAGCCACCCACATTTTAATGCTGGGGTAGCACCTGACATCTATGCAAGCCAGTGTTGTGGAATAAAAACCCCAAAAAGACTGTTTTTTCAGTTCTTAGTTAACATACAAAAAGCATGTATGGTATTTATAAGGGCAGATTGCTTATAGGACAGGAAAAGAATTCTGGTACTGTACTACATGGGCATAATATACACAGTGGAATTTGATAGTACAGCTTCATTTTATTTTTATGCATTCTTCTGCTGCTTGCTTTCTAATATATTAGCACTAGTAACATTTTAGCAGTTAGCAAATGCTGGTTTTACAGTTGTTCAACAAAAGATTGGGTAAGAATATATCAATAATGTCATTTTAACTGTCAAATTTTAGCTGGAAATATAAAAATCTAAATTAATGTATGGCACGAAGCTGAAATTGAATCATATTTTATTAGCCTTACTAATACATTTAAAATAAATTAAAACTCCTTTTTTATGATTCTTGTTCAATTGAAAGCTGAAAAAAGTGAAGACTTAGTTTAGATTTCACAGAATTTCTAATAATTGAATTGAAGCCAAACAAAAAGATTTAGTTTGCTTACTAAGCCTGACATTTCAGCATAATGAACAAATCCTTCAAGAGAAAATTAGCTAGTGGTTCAATAAAGTGTATTATTTTCACGTCCTTTGAGAGATTTTGCCTTTTTCTGTGATGTTACCTTTAAAATAAAATCATGTTTGATCTTCTTTGAACATATATTTTCTATTGATTGGTTTTATTCCATAATGAAAAGCAATAGTTTCTGAAAAAGCAGCTATCATATAACATAAATCCTAGATATCTAATTTAATTCTTCAAATAGTGGGTTTTGTTACAAAAGTATATAGGGTCTCCATTCTATTATATTGATTAGCAAATTCTATTTTACAGCATAACCAAGACCTGCTCAACTAGTCTTGGAATAATGCTATCTGTAGCATGTAGTATGGTATATTCTTAAAAGGAGTACAATTCTTCTTGACAATGGTAATACAATATAAAGAGCTAAGACAAGACTGGTTTTAGTTGGTTATGACAGGTAAGACATGTCTGTTTTTAAATGAAGCTAGAGTTGCTAAGGGAGCTCTTAAGACACCCAAGTCCTACTCCTAATAGATCGTAACAAATTATAATGGATGACTTATAATGGGGTCCATCAGAAATCTGTTAGGGTTCCTGTCTGGTTAATCATTAGAATATTACATAAAGCCCACCTCACATATAACTTTGAAGTAAGGACATCTTCAATTACATCTATTTTTTGCTGTTATGTATTTATTTTAGAATAAAAATAGTTTTTGTAGTAGTCTATTGAAAATGTTAAACTGTTCAATTCTACAGCTCGATGCTTCATTGTACATAATGTGTATAATCCAGTTGAAATTATTCTTGTCTGACTTATTATTCTCCAGTCCTTCCTGTGTTCTCCTAAGCAATTATCCAATCTTAAAGAGTAAGGGCACCTTTGCACTGATTCTTGAAGGCTAGCCTTTGAAATATAAATTAATTAGTGAATGAAGATTACAGACTTTAATTCTGCACAACTTTCTACTCAAGGCTAATATCTGTACAAATATTTTTTTCCTTGTTAAATGTGTCTATAACCTATGAATATGTTTAGAACAAAGTTGATCAAATCTGGTTTTTAGTTAATGAGCTAAGATTA
>JAODAL010032648.1:0-46655 GCA_025379985.1 Phyllomedusa bahiana | reverse complement strand
GTTTTTTAAATTTTTGTAGCCTGGAAAGGGGGTATTAAGATTGAGGTTGATGGCTACACGGGCACCCCCATGTTGCACAGTAGGAAGATGGTATCCAAGACGTTTTGTGTCCTAGAGTCGTCTCCTGTGTGTGGTTTCCATTTTCTCTGACATAATTAAGGTTTGCTAGTAGTACATAATTTCTTATCCCCTTTTGTGTGCTCTGTGCCCTTTATAGACTCATTTTCTCCCTTTTGTCCTGACATAGAACATAGCTAAACAAATGTTGTAAAACTATTTATTCAGGCTCATATATTTTCTTTCATCTTTAATATCAGTATGACTTTGTATATAAAAGCAAGGCAGTACTGTGCAACACCGTCAATTTACTTAATATCTTTTATACAATAATATTGGTGTAAAAAATAGTAAAAAATTACAAAAGACACTATAATACAGTAGAGACAGATGAAACTGTGTATAGAAGGGATATTATTACAGCCAGTAGATTAAAAGGCATTCAAAAGCTAAATGCATTGCTGTTTGTCTAATAATAATCATCAACACTATCATCACTCTTTTATGCTAACAACTTTATTTTACATAAAATTTTAAAACTGCTATAGTAATCAGTTACACAGTATTTCCAACTTTTTCTCAGTTGTCTTTATGTTTGATCTATGTATGTATGTTAACATATTTGATTTATTACAAAGAAATTTGAAATTTTATGTCTACTTGTTTGGTTTTCTTACAAATTGCTTTACATTATATTTTATTGCACAATGTATCATATTGTCAGAAGTCAAAGCAGTCACCAAGTGAAATGAATTTCAACAAAGCAAGGAAATGAAATCAAGCAATTGCTGTCACTCATATCGTAGACATAGACTCATGGAAAGCAAAATATGTTTGATAAAAAGGCAATTATGCTATTGAAGCATAAATTTTACCACAACTAAGAAGACAATAGCTCAGGCTACAGTCATATTTTGTAGTCTTATTTTTATATAATGGCCCTCATTTACTATTTGGTACAAGTGTTGTATTCAACAAAAAGTGGCACATTTTTGACACAGTGATAAGTGTTTAGTGTCAAAAAGTGTTTATTGTCAATAATAAATGTGTCTTCGACACACTGTGCTTAGCATTGTGTCGAAGACACATTTATTATTGACACTAAACACTTTTTGCAACCTCTCTGATAAGGGTGTGTGCCTTCGACTGTGTGTCCAAGTCTGTCTAAGAAAAGGGAATATCTCTCCTTGGGGAGAGTCACCATGTGAATGTGTCAGGGTTTAAGATTGCCTTTTGCACCTCACAAGCAGGCTCTCTCCTGTTTATCTTTAGCCTCTTACCTAGCTCACTTTTCCAGGGTGTTACTCTGAAATGCCACAGCACTTTACAGTAAAGCACATTTTTATGAAATCAAGAAACTTGATGGGTAGCATGAACCAGCTGACAGGTCTCCTTCAAAGGGAATGTCCAGTATGTTTTTGCTCAACTCCCCTCTGAACTCAGTTCCAGCATTGCTACTGTCTGCAGTCTCTTCTAGTTCTTATTTTACTTCTGGCTGTTATGGTCCACCACTGATTAGCTACATGCCATTGATGACTAAAAATTTCATTTGAAGCAGCAATCATATACACACATAACAAATAGAATAAAGGAATGCAGTAGTAATTCCAACAGATAAGTCAGTCCTTACTTACCATCCCAAAGTTCCAAATAAGTCAACATTGGACTGTAGGATATCCATAAAAGCTGCTTTGCTTGATAGAGGCCACACTATTGGGCTGAAATGATGTACTGCATTTATATATGTTATCTCTACTCATGTGAATGAAGAACGTTTTTTATTTTTTTTATATGCTGCTGCCCAATGCCATTGATAATATCACCGGTCATAGCCGTTTACTTTTGAACAATGATGTTGTCAAGTAGCATGTAACTGTCTGCAGCAGCATCAAGCCGACCATAGCACTCAGGAGTAAAGAGAAGGACCGGAGGAGATGTAGGATTGTGGGAAGGGGAACCAAGATGAGAGGTGAGGTATGGGGTTCTCAATTTTATTAGTGCACCAGCAGTCTCTTATTTTTAATAAACATATACTGGACAACCTCTTTCTAATGAGAGTTATACTGTAATAATAGCTGGATGTGTTTTGTCAATTATGTGGATGAAGTGATTAACGTTAATATCGTCATCCTGGTCGATAGTCGATATCGCAATTAATCAAGACGCTTTCCGATAGTCGATAATAGAATTATCCCGATCACCATTAAAGTCTCTATGGGAGAGCAAACAAAACCTTCATTCTTACCAATACACCCAAACAGGGCGGAGAACTGGCATAACATCCACAACAGGTCAAATGGATACGTGCTACATCTTTATGAAACACACTTAGGTTTATAAAAGCCACAGAAAAAAACTCACATACCATTCACTAACAATCCCTGTCTTGTACCACAGTAGACCCTTAAAAACCATCATCACCCCCAAATTAAAAAAGTGCCAGAAGGCAGTAAATTATTTTGAACACTCATTTTACTTGAACTGGACATCTGAATATCTCTGTCCTCGGAACGCAGCATGAGCACCAGATTTTAAAAGTGCCGAAAAAGGAGTCTTCAATCACCAACCATTTTAGTTGGACTGGACAATGACTATTATCGTCCTTACCGCAGAAAGACCATTAAAACAGTCAGACCCACAGATTAAAAAGTTCTGAAAAAGGAGTCTTTGAAACCACCAATTTAGTTTCACTGACATTGGCTATATCTGTCCTTTAACCCGCAGAATGACCCCAAAACCTGTTTGACCCACAGATTCACAAAGTGGCACTATGCTAATTACGTACTTGACGTCATTTAGTATATTTTTTGGTACCTGACTTTTGTTTTACAGAATTTATTTTAGGGAAGTTTTTATTTAAAGTTTTACATTATTATCATTTGCTTTTTTTTTCAAAGTGTGGATAACATACAACATACACCCATCCCTGCAGTTTTTAAAGGTATTTTTTACAACTGTAGATGTTGTTCATTCGTACCGCACACCCCATAAGTAATAAAAATGTCCTAACATCCCCATAAACACTTCTTAGTTGAGATGACATTTGCCCTCCTGCTTCTGATAGTGATTCAGCCAATCAATTTCAATGGTTTCATTTTTCCTCCAAATCTTCTCATTGATTAGGGACAGACATCCCTGGAGAACAAATGAATGCGACCCCGCATAGGACTCAAGAATCCCCAGAAATTTTAAGTCATCAAATTGTGCAATTGTGGTCCCTGCCCGGAGCATTTTTGACACTCTACTTAACCTCACAGAAATCAAACCTTTTTTTCAAAATCGATTTTTTTATTAGAGAACTTTGAAAGCTCTCCTGATTTGCCCCTATGGTGAGAGCCTTGCTGGCCGCACCCATCTGTTAACACGAGGTCAGTGCCAGGGGCCGGAGTTATACAGTGGGTGTAGTTAACCCAGCTGGCGTCCCTCATCTATTACACGGTAAAATGCCCTTATGACGCAGCAACAAAAACAGTCCGTGCAGAAGCAGAGTGCGAAAGCGAAATGGTGAGGTAAGACCTCCAGCCTTCCTCAGAATACACAGACAAGAACCTGGGTAGCGCTTGCCCCTCCGTATGAGAGTGGACCAATTGAGCTACTTGGAAAATACTGTTGGTTAACGCTCCTGTTCCATACATGTGCCCATTTACTTGGCATTCTTTTTCTCATTTTACTCAACGTGCTGGAGGAAATTTGGTCTCTGTTTCTTTGTTCTCTGTCCGTGCTCCATACTTCCATTTCTCTGAGTAACCTACATCTTGTCAAATTTTCCTGTACCTCTCCCTTTTACAAATTCAGAGGAAATTTTTTACCTGCTATTTTGTACATTGCACACAGTTTTTTATAGTTTAATTCCTAGAAAACTAAACATTTTTAAATGGGAATGGAATCCCACCATGTCTTTGTTTCTCTTTTTTTATAGTATTAAATGGGTTTTTCCCTCAATACAGGGATTGCTAAGCTATGTTAAAGATCTTGCAAAAAACAAATCATTTTGCAAATGTGTCCATTAACAGTTCCCTACCTATTCCTGTTTCTCCTGACAGCACCACACCCTTATTGAGCCACTCTTGACAACTTGTGAAGAACAAATGTCTGTTAGAAACCACATTTTTTAAAAATAGGACCTGTATCTAGCTGCATTTCACAGCAAAAGGGCCCCCAAAAAAATTCAAAACATGACCCTTGAGCCACTTTGACAATTGTGAAGAACAAATGCCCTTTAGAAACAAATTTTTTTTATAAGGACCTGTAGTATAGTGCATGTCACGCAAAAGGGCCCAAAAATTCAAAACATGACCCTTACCATTTTGACAATTGTGAAAAACAAATTTCTGTTAGAAACAAATTTTTTTTATAATAGGACCTGTAGTATAGCTGCATGTCACAGCAAATTGCCCACCAAAAATTCAAACATGCCCTTGAGCACTTTTGAAATTGGAGAACAATGTCTATTAGAAACATTTTTTTTTAAATAGGAACCTTATAGCTTGCACGCCGCAAATGCCCCAAAAATTATAAATTCCCTTTGAGCCACTTTAAATGTAGAAAATGCCACTAAAGACCACATTTCTTTCCAAAGGGACCTTGATTATTGCTGATCTCACAGAAACATGACCCAAAAAATATAAAAAGGGACTTCTCAGCCACTGTTAAAAATTGTGAGGGGAAAAATCCACTTAAAAGCCACATTTCTTTTCCCAAAGGACCATGATTTTTGCTGTATCTCACGGGCAACATGACCCAAAAAAATTTATAAAATGACTTCTCAGCCACTTTAAAAATTGTGAGGGAAAAATCCCACTTAAAAGCCACATTTCTTTTCCCAAAGGACCATGATTAAAAGCTGTATCTCACAGCAACATGCCCCCAAAAAATTATAAATATGACTTCCCCAGCCACTATTAAAAATTGTGATGGAGAAAGGGCCACTTAGAAGCCACATTTCTGTTCCAAAGGACATAATTATTGCTGTATCTCACAGAAACTTTGACCTCAAAACCATTGACAATGCGAAAACTTCTAAAGATAAAGAGAGTAAATGGTATAAGGTGTTGTCATGAAACCTTGCTGCTTTAACAGTCTCTCACAGGCAAAACCAGCAAAATTAATGTTGGGATATGAGAATAAAAATGCAGTAAGAAATGTTCATTTTAAAAAAAAAGTTTTCAAATGGGACCATTTCTGTTTGAGAGGTATGTGAAAGTAGACCGGCAACTATTCAGTGACCTCGGGCAATTGGACGGCCACAAACATCATCAGAGATCCATGCACTGATTCATCTTGATGGAAAGTCAATCGATCCACATGATCTGTGGGGAAAGCCGGATGCATTTAGTCTGTTTAATGACTCCTCAAGCTGTGCTGAAGGTCATCGCTTAGATATGACGCTGGCCTGATGGGCTAGGGCAGGATCAACCACTCTTATGGCGTGGTAGAGCGAGCTGGGCCATTCGTCCATTTTGGATACCCAGAAGTCTATTGGGTCGCCGGAACACATACAAATACATCGGTGTTTAAAGCAGAGTAGTCGTGCACCAGGATCTTAAGCTGGTCTCTGTGTGTTGGATGTGTGCCCTGCATTGCATGCGCGGTTGGTGAGGTGGTAAATAAAAATTGAAGTGGTCAACCCATTAGGCTTCTGCCACCTTGCCTGCTGCTGCCGCACATACGCCTACTTGGCACTCTAATGCTGTCACGTCACTGATCTTGTTAACCGTGACATTGGGGCGAACGTGGAGCCGACGCAACAGATGTTCTCCAGTTGATCAATTAGCAAGGTAGTCCATTTCCTGCTTTTTACTCTCTATTTGGGGGGTTGGAAGGATAAGTGCTGAGTTTTTGTTTTGTACGGGGACCAGGAGGGTGGCCCCCAGTAACTGTTGTTCATTTTGATGGCCCTCTAATGCCGAGGTTCATGTTGGAGGGAAATCGGAGCATCCAAGCACTCAGTTGTGGAGAACGATGGAGCCTTGATTTCCCAAAGCCTCTGGGTCGTGGGGCATAGCAAACTGATCCTTCCTCATCTTCCTCCCTCTGCACTCATAATTCGCGCCAACCTGCTTTCCAAGGCGAGGGGACGTCAGGTAAGTCGGTGTCTAGGAATTACCTCCTTCCTCCTCTTCCGCTTCCTCCGGCACAGCTTTCAACACAGCCCTGACTTGCCTCAGATGATGCACCACTTGAGAGCTGATGCGACACCTTGAAACTAGCCCTGGACCCCGAACCACTGCCTAATAAGGAAACTTGTGTCATGTGTGAATAAATTGAGAACCCCCCCAACTGTTCATTTATGGCCTTTTGGATTTGACGGAGAGAAAGGCTCCGTGTCCGCATCTGTGTCCGTCTCCTCCTCCGTCGCTGGCGGGACCTGTTGTTTCAGAGTGTCCAACGATCGTTCCAGAACTAAGAACACCACAATGCTCATGCTGGCAAGGCATTGTCCGCACTGACCATTTTGGTGGCTTCTTTAAACTGGCAAGGATGGTGCAGAGCTCTTTCACCTGCCTCCACTCTCGGTGGTTTAACACCAGAGGTCCGCACCGTGCTTGTCAGGCCATGTGTCACTTCGTACTGCGTAATGGCATTGCGCTGCTGCCACATGCTGGAGCATGTGGAGGGTGGGGAATTCCCGCGTGTTGCCACGTCAACAATGAGACGGTTACGGGGAGGCCGAGCTGATGCTGCAAGCAGCCCGGCGGGACGAAGCAGGGTGCGAATGGCAGAAGTGGAACTTAGACCTTTGAGCCTTCTCAGCAGGATCCAGACCCGGGTAGCTCTTTAGAAATTTCTGGACGACAAGGTTCATGACATGGACAAACCCCCCTTGACTGGGGACAAGGTTCCCCCCCTTTGGGACCGCACCCGCGCTCGGTCTCGTTGCGGAGAGCCGTCCACAGCTCCCGACCTGTGTGTGGCGGTCTCCCAAAACAGTTAAAATTTTAAACGGCCTGGTTTCTCTGGGCACGTGATGCCACCAGAGGACCTTGGGGGAAAGAACCTGCACCATCCCTGGGTTTTGAAGAGCGTGCGCCGAGCCTGAGAGCACCGTCACCACAGAGACATCCACCTGCTCACCCAAGCTGAGCTGTCCAGAGATATAGCGCCTTGGGCCGTGCGTTACTATGTTCCATGTGTCGGTGGTCATATGGACTTTTCGGACTCAGATGCAGGCAACACGCTTGATATTTTAGCGATGACACTGTGCGCTGGCACAGGGCAAGGGACGGCTTTTCTGGCAAATGAAATGCCTACTCGGCATTTGGTAGTGGGGGAGGCAAGGCCATGACGTGGCGGAAACCCATCTGTGATCTCACCAGACGAAGGCAACATTTCCAAGGCCAATAAGCCTGGCAATGCCGGACATTCAGGCTTTTGGCTTTTGGGATGGTTTGGGTTAATAGTGTTTATTCTGCTCCCAACCTGGGATAGAAGAAGGCTGGTGCTAGACTGGCCGCTGTACGGCATGCAGGTCGTCAAAAAACTGGCGGAGAGGGAGAGGGGTAGGATGGGTCATGGTGGTGCTGGTGGTACTCGGGTGACGGTGGAGGCTGTAAGCGGCGGTTGATCCTTGATCATGACTATGAGAGACAAATGGGCAGGTGAGGAACGTTGGTGGTGGCGGAGGAGGAGGAGGCGGAAGGAGGACAGAGGGTGTGACAGTGGTTGGAAGCCCGGAAATCGGTCTGCCTTTTTTGGCCAGTGTTGCCCCATTTCAACTCATGCATTCGCTGGCATGTGATAAGGACATGTTGTGTGGTGGTTAAAACACCTATGATGTTGCCTCTACTTATGCGTTTACCAGGCAAAGGGCGGCAATATGACATCGCTGGTGAATCAGAGGCTTGCTCTAAGGAAGGCCCAGGCTTGAGAGGTCATGGGACCTTTTTTGACAGCGATAGGAGGAGCGGGGTTTCGCTGACCGTGGTGCGGATTAATTTCAAGTGGTCTTCTGCGACCGCCCTCTCCCTTTTTGAGGCGGTACCCGTACTGGACATACCCATCGACTTCCTCCTGTCCAGGTGATGAAGCGATCACAAGCAATATTCTGCTGCAAAGGACCCGTGGATCCGCAAACGTCGTCCTCATACATCATCAACACGGTGACTTTGGTCGTACTGACATTCTGCATCCAGGAGCTGCGGGCTACAAGCAAGAGACACGCAAGGCGTTGCCGAACGCCCAGGATTTTTTTGCCGATGACGGCTTCTTCTCCTCCTCTGATGGGATCAGTAATGTGGCGTCAGAGAGAATAATCATCCTCTTTGGAGCCTCTTGGTCTTTGGAAATGCTTCTGACCCCAACCGCCATTTTGTCATCAAGGAGGTCTTCAGAAATGGATTATCCACAGTGGGGGGTACACGTGGTTGACATTTGGGTGCCTTCGCTTCATGTGGATGCATGCTGATGACGACATTTTGTGGCAGTGTGGAATGGGAGGACGAGGAGGTAAGACTGTGGATACAAGGTTTGCATTAACCACTGAAGAACAGATTGGCGGACGCTGTTCATCATGAGATTCACTGGGCCATGACCAGAGATGACAGGCCTGACAGTCCTTGCAACGACAATCACTGGCTTGCGTGTTGTCGCCAGCTCTGGAAGGAGCACACTTCTCTTCGTACCTCTACCTCCATGTCCTACCCCCTCTTTGTCGCTTACCACTGCTATTTTCGCTCATGTTCTGAAAGATAAAATATCTTGAGAGGGTATGGAAGAGTTTTGGAACGGTCTTCTTATTAAAAAACGGAAATCACAGCTATCTCAAATCCTCAATCAAAAAAAAATTGCTGTATTGAAATTAGTGCAATTTAAATGTATCAGTAATGTAACGGTTATAAACGGTATTTTTTGCACTAAAATACACCAGCGGTTCGACAAAATTTGTGTATGAAATTTAAGTGCAAGGGTGCCTCTATCAACAATAGCTTAGACTGGGCAAAAGTGAAAAAAACACCTATCTGAAATGTATACAGATAATAAACGTTATTTTTTGCACCTAAAAATACACCTGCGGTGACGACAAAATTGCTGTTATTGAAAGTGTAAGGTTGCAAGGATGCCTCTTATCAACAAAGCTGGCCTGCCCAAAGTGATAAAACACGTTATTTGAAAGTATACAGATAATAAAACGGTATTTTTTGCACCTAAATAATACACCTGCAGTGACGACAAAATTGCTGTATGAAATGTAAGTGCCAAGGGTGCTCTATCAGCAAAGCTGGCGTGCCCAAAGTGAAAAAACACGTATTGAAATGTTATATCGGATTATAAACGGTATTTTTTGCACCTAAAATACACTACGGTGAGAAAAATTGCTGTTATTGAACTTAAGTGCAAGGTTGCCTCTATCAACAAAAGCTAGGACTGGGCAAAAAGTGAAAAATACACTATATGAAATGTATACGGATAATAAAACGGTATTTTTTGCACCTAAAAATACACCTGCGGTGACGACAAAATTGTGTTTTTGAAATGTAAGTGCAAGGTGCCTCTATCAACAAAGCTTGCCCTGCCCAAAAGTGAAAAAACACGTTCTGAAAGTATACGGATAATAAACAGTATTTTTTGCACCTAAAAATATATCCTGCGGTGACGGGACCAAAATTGATGTATTGGAAGTAAGTGCAAGGTGCCTCTATCAACAAAAGCTGGCCTGCCCCATAAAGTGAAAAAACACGTATTGAAATGTATAGGATAGTAAACGGTATTTTTTTGCACCTAAAAATACACCTGAGGTGAGACAAAATTGCTGTATTGAAATGTAAGTGCAAGGTGACCTCTTATCACAAGCCTGGACTGGGCCAAAAGTTGAAAACAACACCTATCTGAAATGTATACGGATAATAATACGGTATTTTTTGCACCTAACAATACACCTGCGGTGACGACATAAATTTGCTGTATTGAAATTGAGTGCATAGGTGCCTCTATCCAACAAAGCTGGACTGGGCAAATAGTGAAAAAAACACTATCTGAAAATGTATATGGAAATAAAAGTGGAGTTTTGCACTAACAAATAAACCTGCAATTAATGGAGAAGATCTGTTATCTAATTTAAGTTTCAAGGCTGCTCCCAACTTAAAGTAATTTTTCATCAGAAAAATGTTAATAAATAGCTTTGAATGCAATGTCAAAAATAAGTTCAGCTGCACTATATCCTTTAATCTATAAAGAGCTTGTCTGTGTTCACCGGGGGCCCCCCCTCTCTCCCCCGTGACTTTACAGGGCTAGATGCTCCTTGTACAATTCTCAGCCATAACTACTAAATTCTGACAATCTCTATTCCTAACTAGTTCTAATGTTCACAGCTAATAAGTATAGCTGTCTCTGTGACAAATTAGAACAATTTTGCTGTGCTGTTTGCTGAGCTGTTTGTGAACAGAGGCAGAGCGCACGTCCTACTCTAAGAGACGCTGACACAATCTGATCATGAACAGGGAAGGGCCTGTTCTATGTAACCGAAGGTCATGTGATTTTCCAGCCTATCCTACCATACACATCCAGTCATGACGTCGCACCACAGCTCACCCTGCTCTATTCTCTAAGTGATTTCGCATAGCCGCCAAAATGACAGAAGCGCTGATAATTGGCGCAATATTATGAGATTAGTGCACAGATTTTAACCTAAATTATACGTGATCTAAAAATCGAATCAACATAAAAACCGTTGACGATTTCAACATTGTCGATATAATCGCTCAACACTAGTAGTAAGGATTGTGTAGGACAGCGGTAGCGGATACCACTGGACACACCGCGAGTGCTGGTCGTGGGCTACGCGGGAGAGGGAAGTAAGCCGGTCCTGGTATTCACCAGAGCGCGCCGCAAAGCAGGATGGACTTGCTGCGCCGGGAGTCCTACCAGGTCGCTACCCCTAATGTGACTCGCTCACGGCGGCAGTCGAGGTGTAGCGTGGCACAAAATCGTAAGGCTAGAGAGTAGTCGGGGACAGGTGGTAAGGTCGAGACAGGCGGCAATGGTTCGTGATCGAGGGACGGAGGCTAAAGTTTCGGTACACGGTATAACAGATGAGGCTCAAGAAACGCTTTCTCAAAGGGCACACTAAGGCACTAAAGATCCGGCACCGGAAGGAGGAAGTAGCAGGCTTAAATAGGGGAAGCGAACGGCAATTAGAAATTACCAGTGCGCTGGCCCTTTAAATTTGACAGTGCCGTCGCCCGCGCGCCCTAGGAGGCAAGGACGCGCGTGCTGGGAAGCAGAGGACTCGGCAGGAGTGTGGCTGGGTAAGTAAGACGCAGGGGAATGAGCGCGCCCGCAGCACGACATGCGGGTTTGCGACGCCGCTCACTTGCGGGGCACGGATGCGCCTGCGACCCAGGGTGTCGCGGGGCACCTGTGACAGGGATAAAGTTCCAAATGGAATGTCATCACCTACTGCCATACAAATAATAATACAAATAAACATATAAAACACACAAATTATAGAACGCATCACATCAATAAAGTCTAAGTACATTATAGCCCATAGTGAGCTTAATTAACTAAAAAAAAGAACTGGACAAGCCCTTTAATATTTGTTTGATGTTAGGATACATATGCCTTTTTCAACTTTATTTATCGGGGAGATGACAATCTATTTAAAAAAAAAATTCCAACCTCTCTGGGGTATTTCTGCAAGTGAACGCTGGTACAAAACACTACAATACATATCTACTGCAGAATACTGTAATTCCAGCAGTCTCCTAGTATATCCCGCCTCTGGCCACATGTAGGTAGGGCAGATAGGATACGTTGGTCTCTTTTAGTCGAGTAAACCATACATCCTCTAGAAATTTCTGTGTAAAACGTTAGAAAGTCCGACAGGAGACAAACCCAACAGAAAAGCAAACAGTTAAATCTGCAGGAAACCTATGTGCTCCCCTTACCCAAGTATAGTGTAACAAGTAAATGATGTGTTCTTCTCACCTGCAGAAACACCAAGTAGGCTTATGCAATAAAAAATATAATGTTATTTTATATCTATTGTTTATGCAATTTACAAGAAATGTCTTCCATTCATAAAAGCAGATGTAATGTATCAAATATTGTAACTGTTGTGTGAAAGTCCATCAAAGTTCATGCTTTAGTCAATCAAACCAATAGTCCAGATCATATAGGACTGAGGACATATTACAGGATGAACCGAGCAAACAGATGTTTCAGAAGACTCTGCTTCCTTCCTCTCATGTCCCCTCACCTGCTCCTGAGAGATGCATGGCAGAGACGACCTTCTGAGGGGACGTTTACCCCTCGGGTACACAACTTGACTTTTGCTGATCCTCGGCACCGTAACCACCAGCATGGCCGCCCTGGATGACGAACATCTTGGCTGCTCACCTCCATTGTAGAACACAGCCGGGAGCTCTCACCACTTGGGCAGGGCGCTGAGGCTGCTCCAGGACACCAACCACACAAGGCCAGAGAAGAGCATGCTGCAGCTCACCAATACCAACAGCTGTCACAGTACATCCCTTGCACTCAGGCAGTGCCACAGTGCCCTGGTCGCACCCAACAGCACCTGGGCCAGGAACCAGCTCAGGAAGATGGTGCTACTCAGGTTCTCCTGAGCCCATTGCCCAGCACCTAACAGCAGTCTATCTTCACAGACACAAACTGTACATACACATTGTATAAACACACACACTATATCCAAACACGATATATACAAAAATATGCTATAAATACACTATACACACATACTATATACAGTCACTATAAATACACTATACACACAAACTATATACAAACAGTCGCTATAAATACACATGCTATATATACACACACTGTATACATTCACATGCCATGTATAGACACTATATACACACCCATGCACAAACTATATAAACACAAATGCAATATGTACACACACATTATATACACACACACTATAAACACAAACTGTGTGTAAAACCACTCCTACAGTGGCTTGAGTATTGTCCTCTATTTTAAATGCAAAAAGAAGCACAGGCAAAGACTTTTTACAGTGGTTCTAAAAATCTTCACTATTTTGTAGCCTAAAATAGATAACAAATAAGTAAATAAAGAAGCTGCAATTATGCAATAAACCATATATCGAGTTTGTAAAGTGTATACCGGAATAAAAAGATCCTTCCTTTCTCCTCTTTACAGGTTTGAGGGGCTTTGCTGAGCATCAATACATGAAATCTACAATTAGGAGTATCACTGTAGGGTAGCATGAGCCGCTTTATCTTCTTAGTGAGGAAACACATTGAACTGATCTCATGTAATTTGGCAGAAAACCCAGTCTTAGACTTTGTGTTTTGCTCTCAATGTATGTCTAACAGATTGGGAATAACAAAACAGCAGTTATGCGAAAGCTCTCATGAAATTCTTACACTTCATATAAACTATAATGTGAAACTGAGTAGTAACGGAATGGTTTATAAATAACCAAGCTGAACTGTTTTGTCTCTTCAGAGTTCCCCTTTAGGTCAAACTGTACGTAAATAATAATGCCTGGGGTGCTCCAAGAACCACGAAATACACAGAAACACAGATATTTTAAAGACATCTTCCCTTGTTTTGGTCTCAATTAAAATATATGGTAACATTTACAGAAGGAAGTTTACACTGTCAGCTCCAAACATATATGTGAGTTGTTATGTGGCTACACCCATGTCTCTCTATGCTCAAATATAAGCAGGGACCAAAGAAACAGGATGTTTCAAGACTGGAGAAAGGAGAGGAGAAGAAAAGACTGTAGTGATATTTATGTGTATCTTACTATGGTTCCTAAAGTAAGAGATAGCTACAGTACTAGGAACACTGAGAGAACAAAGATATTTTAAAAAAAAAAATGATGTAAACTTTTACTGTTTGGGCTGACAAATGCCTTCCCATGGCAAAGACAAAATACAGGTTGGATTTTCCGAACTAGTATTTTGTCCTTTTTTGGCACATTGCGGAACAGCTTTTGTCTGCGGTTTGCGGATTCGCCAGCCCCCATTCACACCCACATGTTCATGTTCTGCCTGAAAACCGGGCGGAAGAATGAACATGTTCTAAGTTTTTAGGAACGCCGGCATGTCCAAAACCATCCGGCAGAAAATCCGTGCAGTGTGGACCGCTGCACGAGTTTCTATTTAAATCAATGTAAAAGGTTGACAGTCAGTTTACAGACAGTTTTAAAATCTGAAAACAGTCTGTAAAACCAACTGAAAACCCTTGCTGTGGGGACAAGCTCTGAGGCTCCATTCACATCAGGTATTTTGCCTTTGTTGCTGGTATCTGTATGGAAACTAATTTTTTTTACAGTATCCAGACAAAAGGTAGTCCAATGTATACCAAACTGGAGCCATAGAGCAAATGTGGTCTTTTAGGATACCATGAAAAGGGTACTTTGACATACATCTTGGTGGAGTCTCCCTCAAGGCAAAAAATATTGGTACAGCAACCTTCAGGATTGTCTGCATAAAGAGGTCCTTCCCAGCTCCACAATTGCACTTCACATCAAGATACGCAGTTATATGTTTAACCAGCAAATTTCTCTATTTATTAAAGATCCTGCAATAAATTATACAAAAAAATTAAAATACTTGTGATTCTAGACAGCCTGTGCGTTGCTTAACTTATATACAGCAAAATAGCTTCATTGGATTAACATCCAGTAATAAATCAATAATTGTTACATGAGGAATTGCAGTCTTACCAGCAGGTTAACACCTACCTGCTTGTGATGTTTCAAAGGCTAACTTGCCTTCTTTGTCAAGCGAGAAATATTAAAACTTTTATTTTACAAATAAATAATGCCTTTTCCCGGGCCTGGGCCACACATTGAGGCCATGGTAAGGCAGATGTTTGGCTGTGATATGAACAGAAAATACACCATATGTGCAGGTCCTTTACAGACTTAAAAGCTGCTTTATTGTTTTTATGTCTGGTAAAAAGCTAAGTTTAAAAACCAAACTCCTGGTACCTTGGATAGCTTTAGTTTTGCTGATATACGTTGAATACTTCTGCAAGCTATAAAAATGAAAGGAGTAGCACTGAAGATGCAACAATTTCAACAATGATTAGCAGTGTCAACGGCATGAGATTATAAACTAAAGATTGATTTAGCAATATGTGTTTATGTTCGTGCAATTGAAAGTTTTGCTAAGTTTACACTAAAAGTAATAAATTAGCATGTAGTTTAGCAATTTTTAATTTTTTGGATCATACAAATTTTATAAGTGAAACCTGTCTTTAGTATGGCACTGCTGTAACTCCCAGAGGTTAAACCCCCACTGAATCCTTTCAGCATGCTATCACTTTAAGAGAGAAGTATAATGCTTTAATACACATAAAGGCAGTACTTATTATACTGGTGACAGGTCCTGAAAATACTTCCATGCATATTAGTTGAGGAAAAATAAGGTAAACAAACGTAAGCCACTGTAACTAGTTAATAAAGATTGACTAATGGAGCACTATTAGAAAAGTCAGTAAAATTAAAAACAAGTATCATCCATTTATTTATTTTGGGTGAATGACACAAATGTGATGTTCTGGAGTACCTGAAATGTTAGAATATTAATCATATTTACACTAAAACTACAGACACACAGCATAAGACAAAAACCATTGGAAAGCAGACAGTTTTTTGTCCGATGCACGACCATGGTTTCATTACTGTTTTCACAGAAACGGCAGTTTGTATTAGTCTTTTGCCCTCGGCCCGTACAATTGAATTTATGAGACACCGACGGCAAAACACATAGGGCGACAGAATTCTAGCCTCAAAAAGCTGTAGTAGATAATTTCTATAGATGTATGAACAAGCGTACTCCAAACTTTGGCGCAATAAGTGCCTCGGTACCGCGCCAAAGACACTTTTTAGCGCGCTAAAGTTTTGTGCCATTTTGGGGAGGTGTCGCACCACATTAATAGAGGTAGACACATCTATGATTCTTTGATGCCAAAACTTTGCCACAGAACAGTTAGAAGAGCCAGACCGGGTTAAAGGTGGTCTGCCTGAGCCTGTGTTGTCATATTGGCACTAGACTGCGACTGTATATATGGCCTGCAGAAGAACAGGTACATACCTTCTGCCGCAGTCTATACTACCTTAAAGTGATTTAAAACTGGTCTATCAGCGCCAGAATTCATACATGTCGTCCATAATGCCTGCGGATTTTACAACAAGTTCCTAAATCCGCTGGCGTAAGAAAACGAGCAGAAAAAAAGACGACCTTTGTAGACTACAGGTCAATTTTTGTATGAAAGTCTATGGACTTGCAAAATGGTCGGATTTTTTGTGTTCTATGTAGACATAGCCTAATTAGCTGAAGTGAATGAAATTAAACATCGTTAAAAACTATACCAAAAAAATGAAACCCAAAATTGCTGTTTATTTTTCATTCCCTGAAAGAACAAAACTGAGCTTAAACATATACATGTGGACACAATTATTTGCACCCTTCTGTTACAGAAATATAAATCCACAATGGTCACTAAAATAAATTAAAACTGTCAAAAGTAATAATAAATTAAAATTAGCTGAAAATGGAATAATGAAAATCAGAAATTGCTTTTTAATTGTGGTTTAACCAACAAATAAAAAAAAAAATCTAATGAAACTGGTCTGGACAGTCCTAATAAAAAAAGCTTTTCTTTATTAGGGTGCAAAATTAAAACATAGCGTAAAGATGGCCTTTCTTTAGGCAAAAGCTTAACAGTCTTTTATGTTACAGGAGGGTTTTTTGGAACATCTTAATGATGTTTCCAATGTGAACAGATGAAATAAATCTAATAGCACAACACTTTGTAGACCATCATGGGTCTAAGACCAATAGACTAGGAGTTTTGGCCATTGAGAGGGTATGCAAACCGGCCCGAAGTGGGGATTGGGAGTATCTCCTGCGGGATAGGGAAGCTTATTGGATTTTGGTTCTTGATAGTATCATCCCCAAGGGTTTAAATTTGCGTAGGGAAATTATGTTTCATCATTGACAAAAAAAAATTTCCCCATAAGTAATAGTTCCAATAGTGAAAAAAATTGATAAAATATAAACGATATATAAAATATATACCAAAAATGTTTTCATTCCAATTTTTTCAGTGTGACATTTCACTCTTTTTCACATATGTGGTTTATATCTAAATATCTTAATTATTGGACAATCTGATGCGTTCGGCTTTTCCGACATGCAGATTTATAGTAAGGCAGGCTTTTGTTATGCTGCTTGTTCGCTCTGCTTCTGATCACATGTTAGGTTATAGTCTAAACAAGCAGGTTATGTTATTAACTTACCATCTACAATGTTCAGCTTATGTTTGCGTGCTTCTTGGCAACGCATCATTGTTGTGCCTAGTTACCTAGCTACGTCATTTCCGCTATTTGGAACGTACAAATTCCTGCCTCTAGTTCTGTTGCCGGTCACGTGCGCGAAGTTAGCGTGCACGAACAAGATTCACGGCTTTTAGGTATGTGCCGTCAGGTGTCAGTTATTAGGTCTTAATAATTATGTTGTTTTAATGCACTATAAGAGGGTGTTAGTAATGTTTGTTTGTAACTAAGAATAAGGGCAAAGTTGGGCCCGAAACACATCAGTTTACCACCCCTCTGACCATCCTCTGCACACGTCTTTTATTAGTGGCTATTTTGTTATATTTCAATAAACGGAATTTTGGATTTTAGCGACACTCACCAGTGCCAATCCATTTTGTTCTTTCATTACTGATATTTGGGTGCCTCATGGGACGCGGATTAGAGCACGGAGTTGTTGTGGACTATTATGGACATTAATTGAGAGGTGAGCTGGCTATCTTTCTATCAGTTCACCCATGCCTCTGCCTCAGTTATTTGGAAATAACACAGAAACCTACAGACACACTTCAGGCTTAGAGCCACACTCCAGCTCACATAAACTTCCTGGCTTATGTAAGCCAGGCAAAACCAGGTCTGGATACATGGGAGCAGTCATCCCACCCAGCTCTTAGACTATTTCAGTAAAAACCGTCACGGATCAGCTGCTTGAAAACAGCTATGCTAATATAATAAAGTGTCAACCTAAGGTTACTGACAAAGATTACCAGCTTACCTTGGTGATACATATCAGCCATCAACCACTGCAACTTGTGCCTTGCCATACCCTAGAAAAGATGGAAAATAATTTGACCATAAGGATATGTCCTGTAATTAACATCACTGGTGACTTCAAGCTTGTAATCAGTTACTCTGCCTATTTAAAAGGTAAAAATTAGTCACTATGATGTATGGTATTGTGGTGTGTACCTCAATGAACATGAACCAAAGGAATCTAAGGAGAAAGTTGTCTCAGGACATTAGAAAGAAAATTATAGACAAACCTGTTATAGGTAAAGGATATAAGATAATCTCCAAGCAGCTTGAAGTAAACCAAAAAATAACATTGTAGCTACTGTGAAACATGAAGAATGTTCGTTTAGGTTTCGGGGCTGCTTTGCTGCATCTAGCATATGAATCCGTGCAGGGTACAATGAAATCTCAAGACTACCAAGGAATTCTGGAGTGAAATTTGTTGCCCAGTGTCAGAAAGCTTGGTCTCATTTGCAGGTCATGGGTCCTCCAACAGAATAATGACCCATAACATACAGCTAAATATATTCAAGAATGGCTAAAAACCAAGTGGCTTTTATGAGCCCTGATCGTATTAATCATCTGTGGAAGGAGCTGAAACGTAGCCTGGAGAAGGCCCCCTTCACACCTTAGGCAGCTGGAGCAGTTTGCTTATGAGGAGTGGGCTGAAATACCTGTGGA
Source organism: Phyllomedusa bahiana (assembly GCA_025379985.1). Lineage (NCBI taxonomy): Eukaryota > Metazoa > Chordata > Amphibia > Anura > Hylidae > Phyllomedusa > Phyllomedusa bahiana. The sequence continues at coordinate 27,859 of JAODAL010032648.1, read as the reverse complement.
CAAATGCAGAAGTCTCATTGAGAGTTACAGAAATCATTTGATAAGGCTATGTTCACACGGTGTATTGGCAGGGCGTAATTACGCCCCGCAATTACGCCGTGTGACCGGGGGCGGGGCGGGAGCGGGGGACTGAACCGGGGGCCGGTACTTCGCCGGCCCATAGACTTGAATTGCCACATGTCAATTATCTCCCCGCCCGGCGGCTTCACTGGGCGGCGAGAGGAGACATAACCCATAGATCTCTATGAGAACTGTGAATTACCGTAATGAATGGGCCGTTTTCAGCCCGTAATTTGCGCACTTCGGCGCGTAATTACGGACCAAAATACGGACCAAACTTAGCCGTGTGAACATAGCTTTACAGTGATTGCTTCAAAGGTTGTACGCCCAAATATTAAGTTAAGGGAACCATCGTTATTCAGGCCAATTTCAAACATGATGTCTTATTTTCATTAGTTGATTTTCAGTAAATTTTAATTTATTATTACTTTTGTCAGTTTCAAGTTGTAATGACCTTGTGGGGTTTTCTTTCTTTAACTGAAGGGTACCAACTATGTTGTACATGTACGTGTGTATGTTTAATACTTTAAGTCTTTTTCTTTCAGGGATATAAATTTTTAAATGAGCTGTCTGAGAATTGAAAATTCATTGATATTTATATTTCACTCCCCCGGGCCTCGACAATTTATAGGTTTTATAAACATTTTATATAGCCAAGACAATGCCTTTAAAATACAACTAATGCTGAAAAATAAAGCCCTCATATGGTTTTGATGCCTGAAAATATAAAAAATTATGGCTCTGAGAATACAGTGAGTCAAGAATAAAGCAAAAATACAATTGTCTCCAGGCCCAATAAAGCTGTTGCTTTAAGGGAGTAAAGATAAGTTCTACCAATTAATCAACACCTATAAACATATCTTTGTGTGTATTGTGCCACATAGCCACTTTCTTTTGAACATATTGTAGGCAAAGTCATAAGTGCTACATCAGAAAAGAGACATCCTGTGCTAGCCTTGAAGAATGCTAAGAATGACTCCCACGATCCTCACTAGTAGCAGGGAGTGTGGAGACAGTCCCACAGGCAGGCATCCGGTGATTGCTAAGTTGACAGTAAAAATAAAAAAAACATCAAGTTACCAGGATACAATGGAAAATAACTAGTGTTTTGGATAATAACCAGATACAAACCTGCATTAAAGGGGTGGTTTAATTTCTACTTAATGTACTTTAGAACAGGGTGCCTGCCACCATTACCTCGGTCAGTATTGTTTCACCATTTCTGTCCCTTCTCCTTGTTAGATTAAGATACAAACATCTTTGGTCCTACTTTTATAGTATTCTGTGATTATCATCTGTATGATACTGATTGGTTTAGCATTGTTTAATGTTTATTATTTTTATGTATTGAGTTTATACTTACATTTATATGCATGTACTGTTTGTCCCTACTTTCACCTTTATGTTATTTTTGTTTTTGCTGTTGTTTTTTTTGTCAATAAAGATGTTTTAATTAATGTTTGATATGATTCTGTGTGTGTGGTCCTGTTTCTACGTAGTGTGAGCTTGCACAGCTCTGGGATCACTCACAAGTCCTTCAGGCATGAGACAGAGGCAGATATCTGGTTCAAACGGTGTCTTGCTTCCGTGTGTTTATTTCACCAGCAGAACAAAAACGTATGGCAATACATGCCCAGCAAACATATAAACAAAACTCCTGCTCGTCTGAGCGCTTACTATACACAGGTGTAGTTCCCTCACTAGCACCTTGGGGTGACGGCGTAGCAGACACTGGCTTCCAGGAGTGTGAATGTCTCCAGCCCAGAAGGTAGACTGGAGATACAGCCCGCCCAGTCAGCTTACCTGCTGACCTTATATACCACTGGGAAAACCCAGAGTGGAGCCATGGGGAGTAAGAACCCACCCTGCTCTATGCTTACTCCCAATGAAAGGCCGACCCGGGAATGGCTGGTAGCCATACTAACAGACAACTAAATGTATGTCGACAGTCTGTACTGCCGACACCTATTTAACAATGGCCTTTCACTCCACCAAGGAGCCTTACCTTGGTGGCATGTATCTTGCTCTCTCCAGGCATACGCCCAGAACCTGGCTGGGATATACACTCCATCGCAGACCTTCCCAGCTGCGGCCTTACATATCCCCCCCTCTGCTCAGACCTGTGGGGCGGAGCACTTTGTGCCATAAAATTGTGTACCCGTGACAATGCATCAGCGTTGGCCTGTTGTGACCCGGGGCGATGTTCTACAGAGAACTTAAAGTCCTGTAGAGCCAGGAACCACCGGGTCACCCTTGCGTTCTTCCCTTTGTTCTGTGCCATCCACTTTAAAGGGGAATGGTCTGTGATGACTCTAAAGGGTCTACCTATCAAGTAGTAACGCAGCGACTCGATGGCCCACTTAATGGCCAGGCATTCTCTTTCCACTATGGCGTAGTTTTTCTCCGCCGCTGACAGCTTCCTGCTGAGGTAAACTACCGGGTGTTCTTCTCCCTCAACCAGTTGTGATAGGACAGCCCCTAATCCTACCTCAGAAGCGTCTGCCTGAACAATAAATTCTTTCTGAAAGTTTGGGGCATGAGCACGGGTCTCTTGCAGAGTACCTCCTTTAGCCTTTGGAAGGCTTGTTCAGCCTCCGGGTTCCACTTGACCAAAGTGGACTTTGTCCCTTTTGTGAGGTCCGTAAGCGGGGCTGCTATGGAGGCAAAGTTGGGTACGAACCTCCTATAGTACCCTGCGATACCTAAGAAGGCCCGGACCTGCTTCTTGGAGATCGGTTGAGGCCAATTTCTAATTGCCTCCAGTTTGTCCATTTGGGGCTTGATGACTCCCCTCCCAATGTCGTAACCTAGATAGCGGGCCTCCTCTAGCCCTATGGCACACTTGTTTAGGGTTGGCGGTCAGACCTGCTGCCTTATGGCATCTAAGACAGCTTGCACTCTGGTCAGGTGGGACTCCCAATCCGTGCTACAGATCACCACGTCATCCAAATATGCTGCTGCATATTTTCTATGGGGCTGTAGGATGACGTCCATCATCCTCTGGAATGTGGCCGGAGCCCCATGACGGCCAAAGGGAAGGACCACGTAGTGAAAGTGGCCATCTGGGTGGAAAAGGCCGATGTTTCTTCCTGGCCTCCTTTGTGAGGGGGACCTGCCAATAGCCCTTGGTCAGGTCTAACGTACTAATGTACCTCGCGGGTCCTAACCTCTCAACCAATTCATTGACCCGGGGCATCGGGTAAGCATCAAATTTTGAGAGCTCGTTCAGCTTACGAAAATCGTTGCAGAAACGTAAGCTGCCATCGGGTTTGGGTATGAGCACTATGGGGCTCGACCACCCACTTTGGGATTTTTCTATGACCCCAAGCTCCAGCATCTTCTTAACCTCCTCGGCAATTGCTTGCCTCTGGGCTTCAGGGACCCTATATGGCCTCAACCGTACCTTTTGGCCGGGTTCTGTGATGATGTCATGTTCAATGACCTTCGTGCGACCTGGTAGATCTGAAAAGACCTGCCGGTTCCTTTGTAGGAATTCCCTAGTTTCCTGCCGCTGTGATTGTGATAGAGACTCGGAGATACGGACGGGTGGCAACTCCCGTTTGGGGCACCCTATGCTCTCTTAACCGCCATAAAGCTTTGCCGGTCCTTCCAGGGCTTAATTAGGTTGATGTGATATATCTGATAAAGTTTCCTTCTACCAGGCTGGAACACCTTATAGTTGACCTCACTGACCCGCTCTTTGATCTCATAGGGCCCTGCCACTTTGCCAGAAACCTGCTTTCGACCGTGGGGACAAGTACTAGCACCCGATCGCCGGGCTGGAACACTCTGACCCTTGCGGACATGTTATATACCCTTGCCTGGGTTTCTTGGGCCCGCTGTAGGTTCTCACGCACTATAGGCAGGACTGCTGCGATTCTATCCTGCATCTCGGCAATATGTTCAATCACGCTCCTATAGGGGGTATTTTCCTGCTCCCAGGTCTCCTTGGCAATGTCCAGGAGTCCCCGGGGATGTCTACCATAGAGGAGCTCGAAGGGAGAGAACCCGGTGGACGCTTGCGGTACCTCCCGTATAGAGAACATGAGATAGGGTAGTAGGCGGTCCCAGTCTCTCCCATCCTTATCCACCACCTTTTTAAGCATTGACTTTAGGGTCTTATTGAACCTCTCCACCAGACCATCGGTCTGGGGATGATATACCGAGGTACGGAGATGGGTAATATTGAGGAGAAGGCAGATTTCTTTGGTCACCTTAGACATGAAGGGGGTACCCTGGTCTGTCAGTATCTCCTTCGGGATACCCGTGCGGGTGAACATTTGGAACAACTCCTTGGCAATCCCTTTGGAGGAGGTGTTCCCAAGGGAATGGCCTCGGGATATCGGGTGGCGTAGTCAAGGACCACTAAGATATGCTGATGTCCTCGGGCTGACTTTGGGAGCGCCCTACCAGGTCCATGCCGATCCTCTCAAGGGGACCTCTATTATTGGCAGGGGATTAGGGGGCTCCGAAAATGAGGCCTAGGGCATTATTTGCACTCTGGGCAAGACTGGCAGAAATCTTCAATTGCCCTATAAATCCCTGGCCAGTAGAAGTTACGCTCTACCCTCTCCCGGGTTTTCTCCACCCCTAAGTGTCCCCCCAGCACATGGGAGTGGGCTAGCTCCAACACCTGGCGGACATGTGACTTGGGGACCACCAATTGCTCCACCACCTCGGTTGCGGTCTTTTTTACCCGGTATAACATATCGTTGTTGACCGCAAAATGAGGGTACACCATATCCTCGCCTGGTCCCTGGGGTTTCCCATCTATCATCTTGACGCTTCTCCAAGCGTGTTCTAGGTTTGGGTCCCTCCGTTGCTCCGTACCAAAGTTCCCTCTGGATATTGGCAAGGAGGCGAACTCGAGCTCAGAGGGGTTTTCCTCTGGGTCCCCCGCCAGGACGGACAACGGAAACCCATCGGGCTCTCCGGGCTCCTGTGCGGACACATCACCCTGTACATCATTATACCTTGCACCTCTTTTATTCTCCCACAAATCCCAGAACAAGGGAAAGTCACAGCCTATGACAGCACTGTAGGGTAGGCTCGCAACGACAGCCACCACATGTCGTGCGGCACCGCAGGGAGTCTCTAGGGTGAGTCTGGCAGTTGGGTAGTCTCTAGTGTCCCCATGGATACAGACCACCCCTATACGGCGGGATCGGAGTTGGCCTGAGCTCACCAGCTTGGCCTGTACCAGGGTCACTAAGCTCCCAGAGTCCATGAGTGCTTGAATGGAACGTCCGTTGATTTTGACCGTACACTCCCGCCGGTCACCACCAGTCTCAGCATGTGAAGTATAGGACGGCCTGGCAAACAACGACGTACGCCGTGTAACGCCACAGTCCATGGGTTCCCCCTGCGTTGGACATCGTGCAGCGACATGTCCCAGTCCATCGCATCGCCAACAGACAATGGGGCCCTGAGCTCTGGGTGAAAGGTCTGATTTTGGGGTGGGCAACCTTCCCCCTTCTCAGCCAATCTTGACCCCCTCCCATCGGGACCTCTACTCTCCCCTTTTGGACAATGACAGTCTTACCCCGTACTGGCGTAGATGGATGCAGACCCAGGAGAAACTCTTCAGTGGCGCTGTAACGTTCCACCACGGAGACGAGCTCGTCCAGACTTTTGGGGTCCGTGTACCCCACACAGCGCTGGATCCTCACCGGTAAGGCACGTACAAAGCGATCACAAACAACCCTCTCGATCACCTGGGCAGGTGAAAGACTCTCCGGTTGCAGCCATTTGCTGGTGAGATGGTAGAGGTCATACATTTGGGATCGCGGTGGCTTTGCTGGATCGAACTTCCAGGTGTAGACTCTTTGGGCCCGGACCGCCAGAGTAACCCCCAGTCGGGCTAAGATCTCCCCTTTCAGCCTGGTGTAGTCCTTGGCTTCTCCCACCCTCAGGTCGAAGTAGGCCTTTTGTGGTTCACCGGTTAGAAAGGGGGCTAGGACGTCAGCCCATTGGTCCACTGGGAGCTGCTCTCTCTCTCGGCGATCCTCTCGAAGGTTCCGAGGTATGCTTCAATATCATCGTCTGGGTCATCTTTCGCAGGACGGTTATCACCGCTTGACGGGAGGTGGACTGCCCACCTGCTGACACCTTTGGCCTTGCAGTCAGGGCCTGAAGCTGTTGCTGAAGAGCCAGGTTCACAAGTTGCTGCTCTTTCACGGCTGCCTGGTGCGTCTCAATCAACAGGCGATTGGTTTTCTGCCTAAGCTCGTACGGTCTCCTCGTGGGCCTGGTGTTGACTTGCCGCCATCAGCTGGAGGTTTTGTATTTTGCCTGAATCAACTGTTTCACCAGCTCGTCCATTTTGATGTCTCTGCTTGCTGCACAGTTGCTGCTTTAATCCAAGACATATGCTGGGACCACGTTGCTGCCTGTCTTTTTAAGAGAAGCGTCTCTTAGAATGCCCTTGCATACCTCCACCATATGTGAGCTTGCACAGCTCTGGGATCACTCACAAGTCCTTCAGGCATGAACAGAGGCAGATATCTGGTTTCAAACGGTGTCTTGCTTCCGTGTGTTTATTTCACCAAGCAGAACAAAAAACGTATGGCAATACATGCACAGCAAACATATAAACATAAAACAAAACTCCTGCTCGTCTGAGCGCTTACTATACACAGGTGTAGTTCCCTCACTAGCACCTTGGGGTGACGGTGTAGCAGACACTGGCTTCCAGGAGTGTGAATGTCTCCAGCCCAGAAGGTAGACTGGAGATACAGCCCGCCCAGTCAGCTTACCTGCTGACCTTATATACCACCGGGAAAACCCGGAGTGGAGCCATGGGGAGTAAGCACTCACCCTGCTCTATGCTTACGCCCAATGAAAGGCCGACCCGGGAATGGCTGGTAGCCGTACTAACAGACAACTTAAATGTATGTCGACAGTCTGTACTGCCGACACCTATTTAACAATGGCCTTTCACTCCACCAAGGAGCCTTACCTTGGTGACATGTATCTTGCTCTCTCCAGGCATACGCCCAGAACCTGGCTGGGATACACACTCCATCGCAGACCTTCCCAGCTGCGGCCTTACAGTAGGTATTCATTTACAATAATTTATAGCACCCCTGGTTACTTTTCTTGGATCCATTTTTCGTGTAGGAGTTATATGTAACGATTTTTGCCCAATAAGATGGATCTTCGAATATCTAAAAATAATCTTCACTGGTTATTTAGAAATAAGGATATTTAACCAGGGTGGAAAAAGAAAAATGTGTTCTTAATACAGAGGAATAAATACAATGATGCTCACCTTACAATCACTGTTTACAGTATGATGATAAGTATGGAAGGATCACTTAAACAATCAGACCATTCAATTAACTATATCTCCTGATTGTGAAGGACGTGCAATGGACTTTACTTGTGATGGTTATTCAGTATGGAAATAGAGTTATAATCGTGGTCACATTGTTTAGAGGTTTAGCAGAAAACTCCACTACAATTTCAACTTTCTAGCAGTTGTCTAAGCATCCTTACTATACATGTTAAGACTATAAGGGTATGTTCTTAAGCAGACCATATACAGTATAAAACATGCTAACAACAAATTTTTAAGGAAGGGGCATAGACTAGAAGATATTTCCAACAATACATATTATTTTTCCCATGAAAATTTTTCTAGATTTGGGGATATATTGCACATGGTTTGTTTTTTTGGACAATAGTAAACTAAATTCTTTCATTTTTGTATTAATTGCTATCAACCAGAAAAATATAAAAGCATAAACAATAACGGGGACATGTATGAAAACTGTCCAGGTCTAAGACTTCCTTTTTTTACCTATAGCAACCAGTCAAAGTTCCCTTTTAATTTTTTTCAGAGCACTATGTGAAATGAAAGGGGAGCTCTGATTGGTTGCTATGGGTTAGACCTAGACAGTTTTCATACATGAGGAAACCCTAAAAAGGAAGCAAATTTTTCTCCAGTTCCTTCTTATAAAAAATATATTGGGTGTGGGCTGTGTTTGGAGTGTGGAGACTACCTGTGGATCACTGGGTTATACAAACTTTAGTAGAAAGCAGATTTTTCTCCAACTCCTTCTTATAAATATATATATTCCTTTAATTAAATAATTTTAAAATCCATGATTACAAAGAAAAATTTGACTGGGCTGGCACGTTTTGGGTACAATTGTCCCTTAGTCATAGCATGCACCTGAAATGTGTCAGCCTAGTCACATTTTTCTTTGTAATCATGGATTTTAAAATTATTTAAATAAAGGAATATATATATATATTTATAAGAAGGATGTTACGGATGTGGTAGTGGATCCTCTGGACCACCACAAGTGATGGTATAAGCCACGCCAGGGAGCGGAGTCTAAGTAGGTCCGGTTTTCACCAGAGCCCGCCGCAAAGCGGGATGGACTTGCTGCGGCGGATTACTACCATGTCGCTACCCCTGACGTGACTTGCTTGCGGTGGCAGCCGAGGTGTTGCGCGGTACAAAATCGTGAAGCAGGCTCGTAGTCGGGGACAGGCAGAAGGTCAGGACAGGCGGCAATGGTTCGTGGTCAAGGGACGGAGGCAGAAGGTACGGTACACAGTAAACGGAACAAGACACTTTAGGAACGCTTCCTCTCTAGGCACAGGGCACTATCGATTCGGCAAAGGTGCTGGGGAAGAGGCAGGTCTTAAATAGGGTCCGTGCCCGGTGAGACCAATCACCGGCGCACTGTCCCTTTAAATTTCCCGGCAGTGCCGCGCGCGCGCTAGAGGGCGCGCGTGCACCCGGCCGGCAGCAGGAGCGCGCGCCGGGACGGGAACAGGAGCGTGGACGGGTAAGTGAGCCCCAGGCGTGCCGGGGTGTCCGCGGCCCGAGCGTCGGGCTGCGGCACCGGCCGCAGCAGGAGGTGCTGCGGCGTTGCGGGTGTGCCTGCGACCCGACACGGGGGTCGCAGGGACAGCCGTAACAAAGGAGCTGGAGAAAAATCTGCTTTCTACTAAAGTTTGTATTACCCAGTGATCCACAGGCAGTCTCCATACTTCTAACACAGCCCACGCCCAACAATAATTGGATGGAGACCTGAAGCGGTCAGTGAGTCAATCTCTTTCTGTACGTCAGGAGGCCCTAAATGTTGTGTTCATATAGTGCAGATTTCGATTGTTCGTTTCTTGAAAAATCATTACATTATTTGTTACATTATCTTGCATTAATGTTAATTGTTATCTCTGTGCTTAATCGGAGGTCTTATGGAGACGGACTTTAGAATTTTGCCATGTGGTTCTTTTCCTTTTTTTTAGCTGTTGGGTGATGTGCACAAAGGGTGCCATGTACGAACGGGGCTGCGCCAGATATCTGGTGTCTTTTCAGCCCAATATCCAGCACAGCCCAGTTCACTTCACTCAAATCCTTCCCTTTCTTTTATCTTTTCTTTACTTGAAAACTCTACTGAAAATCAAGTAAACTTCCTGACTACTTATAATACTAGTTGTTATTCTTCATATAACTGTCAGATTGATCTACTCCTAACTACCTACCTCTTCAATAAACTCGTACTACGCCATCTATCCATATCTCATAACAAAGAGTCCCAACTCACGGCACTTTGTAATGTGCCTGATTTCGGGGGAGGGGGGTGCGGGAGGCGGGTCGCACTTGAACTGTACGAAGCTAAAGATTTATAGCTTTGCTACAACATTTCTAGACAAATTGCAGCTGGAACAGGTATACCACTTTCAAAGTGCTATACCTGAGCCAGACTATGTCAGTACTAAGCGCTCAGAATAAATCAGTGCGTCATACAGGCGCTTTTATTATGCTATTTTACACACACCTAAATCTATTCATACATGCCGCCCAAAAAAGTCTAAATAATTCCCAGAATAACAGTGTTAATACCTGAACGTCCAAGCTGGCCTACTGTTGTATATGACTTGTTTCAGACAAACCACAAACTAAGTATTCTATAGCAGATCATCGACTAAACTAAGCTTGTTTCAGCCCTACATAAATAAGACTTTGCAGTACTGAATCAGCATGGAATCCATGCCTAAAATCCACGTCAGTAAGGAAAGATTTTGACACGGATTTGATGCTGAATTTTCAAACGCGTCAGAATTTTTCAGCTCCTTACACTATATCATTGAGGTGAAGATTGACATGTCAATTCTTTTTCAGCGCTGAAAATTTTCAACACTGAGGAAAATCAGCAACATGTGTACGGAGACGTGGATATTCCATAAGAAACAAAGTTAGGAGGATTGCAGTCAAATTTGAATATTGATTCTGCGGTGGAAGATTCACTGAATCCATACCAGAATTGGTCTCTAAGTCAGCTGAGTAAACGTATTCCTAGGATTTCCTGTTAAAACTCGTGTAGACTGAGTCGGTCATTCATCTATTGGAAACAGCGCCAGTCTCCGTGTACTTTACAAGAGCGTAACACCACATGCAGATTATTCCACTCCCGACGCATCTTAAAATCTGTGATGTGAAAAAAAAAAGAATGAACATGTTTAGTCTTTTGCCTGGACACCCTTACTCAGACTCCTGCTGGGGTCTGATAAGGCAGGATCTAGCCCTTTGTTGCACAAGCGATCTGAACCGTCATCAGAATCAGAGGCGAGAAATGCCTTTATATTTGATAATCCCGGGCAGAAATTCGAGGTGTGGTCTTGGATTTCTGCTGAGGGAGCAATGTTGGATACACGTCAACCTAAAACACACGTGGAGATATTGGGTTTAAGGTAACATGTCCTGCTTCTTCAAACAATGCCACCCCTGTACACAGATTGTGTGCTGCATGGCAGACCACCCCATACACGTCAAGAAAACAAAAGTCACACATAACTCATGACAATGTGAGAGATCTCACCCGGGCGGCCACCATTCCCACTTCTATCTCACTAGCCATCTCCTACTCACTCGCACACTGTCTCTACTCTATTTCCTTACTCTATCTCAACTCTTTCAATAACTCTAGATGTTTTTTCCTCAAGTGAGGCACTCTCTTCGCTTACCACTTTTTTTCGGAAACTTGACTATCTCTTACTCCCCTCTCACCTTCTCTACTTACCCTATACTTCCTCTTCACTTCCAAACTTACTTTAACTCTTTCTATTCTCCTCTCTGTTTATAAACTCATCTCGCATCTCTCCTTGCCTTACTTCATCCTCTATCACCTCTTTTCTTACTATTCTATCTTTCCTACTCTCCTCTCTCTCTCTCCTGCTTCTCACTATTAAACTCCTCTTCTTTCTTTCCTTTTCTTACTTCTGTTCTCTCTTTTCATATTAACTCTCTTCAAACATCTATCTACTTCTTCTCTTCCTCACCTCGTCTCTAACCCCCCCCCTTACTAACCCTTCTTTCATCTTGCTACTCTTCTCTAAACTTCACTTCCATAGCTCTCATCAACTGTTGTTGTAACTTCCTCCTACTAACTTTCTTTTATCCTCTCTTTACTCTGCTTGCTCTATCTTAAACTTACTTTGCCTCTACACTCTCTCTTCTTTGTTCTAACTTCATAACTCCCTACTCCTCTTTAACTAACACTGCTCGTCTCTCTAACTCTTCTTCTTCATCTTCGGACTTACTACTCTAACTCCTTCATAGCTATTTAACTCTACCTCTCTTCCCTTCCTTTTCGTCTCTCTACTCTTAACTCCTCTTCCCTTGATTCTACTCTATTATACTTTTCTCTTCCTATTTTACCTATGTGAACTTTACTGCTCTCTCTAACTTCCTATTTCTCCTCTTTTACTCTTCTCTTTCTTCTCTCTAACTTCTATTGACTTAATCTCTGACAACTTCTTCTTCTCTCATTCTTTCTCCTTACCTTTTTCTACCCTTACTAACTTAGTCTCTTCCTACTTACTTATTTTAACTTTTAACCTTATTTCAACTCACCACCATTCTTGCTCTTCCACCTATTACACCACTAACAATCTCTTTTTTTACCCTCCTACTCGAATACTTTACTACTGTGCACCTCTCCCATCATACTAAACTCTTTTTTACTTCCACACTCATGAGACTCACCTAAACTTTCGAAACTACTTCCTTCTGAAAATCCTCTCTCCTCTCTACTCTACTTAACTTTACTACCACGTCTTTCTTTAACTCATAACAATTCACTTCTTTTGCTTAAAACTCCTCAACTTTCATAACTCGTTAACTTCCTATGCATTTCTCTTACTCTCTCTTACCTACAGCATCCTCTTACTAACTGAAAACTCCTTTATCTACTCTCCTCCTGCTGCACACTCCATGTACTACACACCAATTTAACTTCCATCTAACTCTCACTAAACTCACTCTCTACCATCTCCTTCCTTCTAACCTCATAAACTTCTTTCCACTCTACTCTCCTACGCTTACTCTCTCTCTCCTTCCCCTTACACTACTAATTACTCCTCTACTTCTTCTTTCTCTCTTCACCTTGTCACACTCTAGACTCTCTTCCTGCCTCTAAACAAACTAACTCTTTTTCTATCACTTTACTTCACCTACCTTCTCTCTTAAACCTCTCTATCCTTTTTTTTTGTCTCTTCCTTCTCTCCCTCTTACTCTCCTCTTTCTTTCTTAACCTTTCGGGGGGGGTGGGGGGGGGGGGGTTGCTCCGTTACTTCTACTCCTCCTACTTCTACCTTCTCCTCTCTTTCACTCCTCTACTCTTTCTCCTGCTTTACGCTAAAACTCCCCTTTATGCTCTCTCCTCCTCTCTTTCTCCTTCTTACGTTCAACTTTATCTCCTTCTCCTCCACACGTATTAACTACATCCTCTTGCTCTCCTTTCTAACTAACTAACTCTACTCTTCTACTTTATTGCTACTGAACTTATACTACTCCTGTTCTCTCTTCCCTCTCACTAACTGCTCCAACTCCTCTTACTTACATTTTATTTTCGTCAACACATACACTATCACATCCACAGCACATATACCAACCTTACTGTCACACACATCTGCACATCACCTACTAGAACTAAACTTACTAAAACCTCCTCTACTCTACCACACTCTCTCTCTCTAGCACCTAACATATTAACAATTCTGCTCGCTCTGTTCTCTAAACTCTAGTCTTCATAAACTTCCTTCTCTCTCTCTACTCCACTCTTCTTCCTAAATCCTACTTTACTAGTCTTTATAACTTACTTACCATCTTCTATTGTCATCCTTAACTCTACTTTCACTACTTCCTTTTATCATGTCTCGGTACTCTCTTCTTTACTTCTCTCCTTCACTCTCCTCCTAAACTCTCTATCTCCCACAAGTAACTTGCTTTAACTACTCTTCTACTGCTTGTTCAACTGACTTCCTCTTCTCTAACTAAAGATGTATCATCTAACTCCACTCTCAAAACTATCTTTCAACTCTCTTCCTGCCGCTTTCAATATTCCTCTTATACCTCACTACTATCCTAAACTAACTTCCGTCTACTAGCTCTACTAAACTTCTCTTCCTTCTTTAACTGCCTACCTAACTACATATGCTAAAACTTCTCTGTTCTATACTTACTCATCTTCTCCTCTTACTTTTCTCCCCGTCAACTTGAAAAACCCTTACTCCTACTTCTCTCTACTAACTCTACTCTTTACTTTAACTCCTCCTCTATATTCTTCTTTCTGTTTTTCTCTCTACTCTCTCCCCCTCTCTCACCCCTTTAAACTTTAACTTAAACCTCAACCTATCTCTTTGGTATCTGTAACCTTCCCTCCCTTCCTCCTCTCTCTTACTATTTAACTACTTAACTCTACTAAACTCCTCGCACTTTTCTCATTAACACTTCTCTGTCTCCACTCTTCTCCTTTTACCTACTCTTATAACTATACTCCTTCTAAACTCAACTCTTTTTACTTTCAACTTACTCTTCTCTACTACTCTAACTCTACTTGATCCTCCTCTTAACTTTCCTCTCTTTTCTGTAAGCTTTCTCTCTCTTCCATTTCGACCTCTTTCTTTATCCTCATCCCTCTTTCTCTCCTACTCTTCTTCCTACTCTCTTTCCATTCACTACACAATTCAGCTTACAACTTCAACTCTAGTCCATTATTACTTAACTATTCTCTACTTCTCTCCTCCAACTCTGATCCACTCTACCTTGTAACCCTATCCCTCTTATTTTTTGTCTACTTTTCTCTCCTCTCCTTACTATTTCTCTCACTCACTCTACTCTCACTCACTTCTTTTCTTACTTCAACTTACTAACTCCTCTTATTCTCCGTTATCTTTTAACCTAACTCTAATCTTACTCTCTCCTTTAACTTACTTCTCTACCTTTCTCTCTACTCCTCCTCTTATACTCTCTAACTTCTTTTTTTCTATCTTCTCTAAACTTCTCGCTTCACACCTCCTCAACTCTTTAACTAACTAACTCCACTCACTACTCTCTACCTCTCTTCTGTCTCTCGCCTCTACCTCTCTCCTTATATTGTACTCTCTTACACTACTCTCTCTTCTTCTTCTACTTCTCCTACTCCTCTCATCTCTACAATCCATACATTCTTCCTAATACCTCCTTTTCCTCCACCTATACTATCCTTTCTCTCTTCTTACTCTCTCCCTTACTATTAACTTTTATACTTTTACTAACTATACCACTCTTTCTTCTAAACTTCTTTATCAACTTCTCCTCTCTCTTAACTAACTTCTCTACATTTCTTATTTCCTCAGTTGAAACTCTCTTCTACCCTCCTCTTCTTTTAACATGTTCTCTAAACCTTCCCTCGTTCCTCCTTCCTCTCTGCACTCACTAACTCCTTTGTTAAACTCCTTCTCATCTTCACTTCAACTTCTTTCTTCTCTAAACTCCTACAACTAAACTTGAAACATCGACTCCAACTAACTAGCATAAACTCTCTTCTCATCCAAACTTATTCTTCTCTCTAACTCGCTTCCTACTTTTCTTTTAGTACATCTACTCTATTACTCTCTCTCCTTCCTCTAACTTTATTTCCATTCCACTTGTCTTCTTTCATACTCTCCTTTTTGCTCTTTCGACTTTCTTCTTCCTCCTACCTCTAAACTAAACTACCACTTTGTATAACTCTTTACCGTCTAGCTCTACCCTTCTTCCTTCTTCTCTGTCCCCCCTCTTAACTTCTTCACTTTTCCATAACTCCTTTACTTTTCCTCTATCTACTGCCCTTACAAACTTTCACTTTAAACATCTCCGTTATCTTTTACTACTTTTTCTTCTTCCCCATCCATACACTTCTTCCGCTCCCGCTTTACTTCTATCCTCCTACTCCCAAACTCTATACTACTCTTCTACTTTATTTCTTTCAAACTCCTTTCTCTGTCTCTCTCTCCTTATCTCCTCTCGATTCTTCTCTCTTACTACAACTTTACCACTCCTATCTCCTCACTCTTCTCTTGCTTGTTTCCTTATAATACTATCTACTTCTGTTGTTACTAACTTCCCTCTCTATACCTATACTCACTTCACTTACTCTAACTAAACTCCTTCAACTATCTCTCTCCTAACGTACAACTCACTTTTCTCTACTAGACTTGCTTCACCTCCTTCCTCTTACTTCTCAACTCTTCTCTATTCTTCTGAACTCTCTTGCTCCTACTTTCTCTTCTTTCTGATCTCCTCAACTAACTTCTACTGACTATCTACGTCTCTATACTCTCTTACCTCTCTCTTTAACTCTCTCTCAAAACACTTGTCTCTTCCTTCTTCTACTGTTTAACTGCTCAATGAACTTCTCTATACTTCTAACTTCTAGTCTTCTCTTTTGCATTCCTTGCGCTCTCTTCCTACCTATGCTTCTACTCCTACTTGCACTCTCCTCATTGGACTTCATATCAGACTCTCTATTCTCTCTTCTCTCTCTTACTCTCTTTCTTCTCTTACACTGCTATCTAACTAACTTACTCTTCCCACTTTTTAACTTCCCTTTCTAATTCTCTTCCTACTCCTCATTTTGCTTCTCTTTCTAACTCGTCTCAAACTTCTTCTACTCTTTCACTAACTCTAACTCTCCTTAACTCTCACTACTTTCGACTCTAACTGTCTCCTTGCTTTTTTACTTTCAAACTTCTGGCTCTCAACTTTCATTTCTTCTCAACACCTCTTTATGTCTTCTATTCCACTACTCTCTTCACTTCTCCTCACTACTTTTTACTTTTAACTTTCTTCAAACTTTTCAATCTATATCTCCCTTCCTCTAACTTCTTACTCATTCTAAACTCCTTAACTCCTACTTCCCTTAAACTTCCTAACTCAATTTCAAACTTCACTCTTTTCAAAACCTTACTCTATATAACTTCTACTCTCACTATCACTCACCTTTTCCTCAACTGTTCTCTAACACTTTTGCCCTTTCTCCTTTTTTTTTTCTAAACATCTTATCCGCTACTACTTCCTATTTCTTCTCTCTCTAACATATCACTCTTCTCTCTCCAACTCTGATTTCTCTCTAACTCTTCTCCTTAACCTACTCCTCTATTCTTCTAACTCCTTTCTCTTCTGTTCTTGAACTACTTACCTTCTTTTCTCTCTACTCTCTCTCTTAACTCCTTACTTCCTCTAAACTCTGTGCTCATACTTCTTTCTTCTCTCTACTTACTATCTCTAACTTCTACATACTGTTTCATCATAACTCTTTTACTCCTTCTTTCCTACTAAACACTGTACCTTTCCTCTCTACTCCTCTGAACTTTTCATTCTCCTTACCTTTCTACTATTCCCCTCTTCTCTCCAACTTTCTCTCCTACTCTCCCTATCCCTTCTTACCTTCTTCTTAACTCTCCTACTCTCTAAACTTCTCCATAACTCCTACTCACTCCTCAGCTGCTATAACCTAACTCTACTTCACTTCTCCTCTCTCTCTATCAACTGCACTCTACTCGTCTCTCTGACTAAATCTCTCTTTATTCTCTTCCTTCTAACTCCTTCAATCTTTACTCGTCTCCATTGCCTTCTTCTCTTCTCCTAAACTAACTCTTTGCCTAAACCATACTCTCCTAAACTTGAACCACCTATAACTTCTAACTTCCCTATCCTAACTACTTGAACTCTTTTCTTTCAGCTAACTCTCTTCACAAACTAAACTCTCAAACTCTGCTCTCTTTCTCTCTTCTACAGTTCTCTAACTCTTCTCTCTCTTTACTCCCTCTCGTCCTTTCTTATCCTTTCAATCTCTCTTTTCTTCCATTCTCTATTTGTTTCTTGACTTTCTGACTCCTTACCTCTTCATTAACTTTCCTCTACTACCTTCCCTGTCCCTTTCCTACTATACATTACTAACTAACTCTCATCCTCTCACATTATACTTCTAACTTTAACTCCTCCTACTCTATCTTCCTCCTAGTCTCTTATTCTACCTTCCATCTCTCTCTACTCTCATTTTCCTAACAACCAACTTGTTTCTCTTTAACTACTAACTAACTTATTCTCTTAACTCTCTTCTTCTCTTGTTGTCTCTCCGTCTAACTACTCTCTCACTTCTTACTTATTTCTCCCTAATCTCTTTCTTAAACTCTAATACTCTATTTCTCTTCTCTCTCCAGCTTCACTTTATCTCTATACTCTATACCACTTTTTACGTCCTTGCTTCTCTTCCATCTTCTTTAAAACTTTCACTTAAACTGACCTACTTTCTCTCATAACTTCACCCTTCTCTTTTAACTTTTCTCTCTCTTACTCTACAACTCTCAGAACTTTTACTCTCTTACTGCTCTAACACTCTCTACTTCCTACTCCTATCTTTTCAACTTCTTAACTTCTTCTCTCACTCGCTCTCTTACTTCTCTTTCAACTAGCTCACTCTTTACTTACTCTAACTTCCATGCTGTATCTCTCTGATATCACTCTTCTTCTCCTCCTCATGCCTTATTTTCTCATCTCTACACTTACTCTACATTTCCTCCTCTTATTTCTCCTCTATCTCCTAACTAATCCTCAACCTCTATCTGTTCTAATCTCTTCTCTATTACCTTTGCACTCACTCATACCTTAATCTAACTCTCTACTTCCCTCAATTTTCTTCTTACTCTTCTAATCCTACACTTCAAAAACTCTCTAACTACCTAACCTTTAACTCTTCTCTCTTCAACTCTAAACTCCTCTACTCTACTCTCTTTATCTACTATCTTTCTACTTTACTTTCTTAACCTACTGCTCTCTAACTGCTCTTAAACTTGCTTAACTTCCTTCTCTCTCATCACTCTACAATCAATAAACTCAACTTTCTTCCTTCTCTCTTCTCTAACTACACTAACTTATCTCTATCTACCTGTCCTCTCGTACTCTTCTCATAACTGACCTCTTTAACTTCTCTACCCTCTACCTCACTTCATAACTTTTCTTTCTTAAAAAAAAAAAAAAAAACCTCTACTCAACTCTTTCCCTATTTCTAACGAACTACTTCTGAACTTCTATCACTCAATTCTACATACTTCTCTTCTCTTTCCTCCTCTCTCTCTTATTCTCTCTCATCATTCTTTCAACTATTCTCTACTTTAACTCCTAACAACTCACCTTTTTTTCTTCTCTGCTACTACTTACTCTTTCTTCCATCTTACTTTACTCTACATCTTTCTCCTACCTTCTCTCCTCTCCTCACTTTCTCTTCTCTCAACTTCTTCCTATAACTTCTTTTTCTCACTCTATAACTTCTTCCCTCTTCAATATAGCACTCTCTTAACTAGACTTTAACTCAACTCTTAGCCTTGCTTCTACTCCTCTCGTGACTAACTTTCTACAACTCTCACTCACTTACTCTTTATAACTCCTCTCTTTTTACAACCCCAAACTAACATCCCCTTCCTCAACTTTTCTTCTATAACTACTACTTTTTCTATCTCTCTCAACCCTCCTCTACTCTCTCCTCTCTTATCTCTACTCTGTCCTCGTTTACACTACCAACTTTGTTCCACTCTACCACCCATTAATAATAAACTCTACTCACTATCTTACTCAAGACAAAACGTCCTACTCTTCAACTTCCATCTTCCTCCACACAACTAACTTCTCTCACTCCTCATTCTCTCACTCACTCTACTTCTGCTGCTCAACCATTACTATTTGTCTCTCTTACAATGAAAATCTATACCTTAAAACTATACCTCTTACTCTCTCACCCTTTCCCTTCGAAATAACTCTTCTTAACTCCATACCATACTCCCTCCCTCTTTAACTCACATCCACTACCCTCCTCCTGCTGCTCCTTACTCTCTAACTTTACTCTAACTTTAAACCTTCACTCTTATTACTACTATAACTCTTCACTTCCTTCTAACTCTCTCCTTAACATCTACTACTCATTTACTACTCTCTTCCTCTTACCTCTTGCTGTCTCTCCTCTCCTCTACTCTCCTCTTTCACTCCTTTTTCCTTTCACTATATTATATCTTGCCTTAACTCTTACAACTCTTCTTTCTCTCTCTCTTTCACTTTCTCCTAACTCCTATCTTAACTCTCTCTTCCTTCTACTAACACTCCTTCCTTTCTTACTTCTCTTCTGCTCTACTCCTACTCTCCTCTCATACGTTACTCCTCCACATTCTACTAACTCATCCTATCTGTCTTCCTTTTTGCACATCCCACCTTTCCTATATTCTCTTAATCTCATAACTTACTCCTTTAACCTTTAACTTGTCTTCAGTTATCCTCTCTCTTTCACTTCTTCTCCTCATACTCTCTCCTCTATTTATCTTCATCTACTACTCTCACTTATCTCCTTACTGCTAACTTTCCTCCTTCACTCCCTCTTCCTTTATATCCTTCTAACGTTCTACTCTATCCTTACCTTTCTTTAAGATCTTCTCCTCTTCCCTCTTGCCTCTCTCCTACTCACTTCCCATTAACCTTCTCACTACTTCTTAATACTATCTCCTCTACTCTCTCTTTACTACTCTCCAACTGTCTAACTTCCTCTAAACTTTTCCCTAACTGCTCTTCGTCTACTCTCTCTTTCTCGCTAGCTCTTTCTTTCTTTTTAAACTTCACTCTCCTCTCCTTATAACTTCTCTTGTATCCTCTAACTTTCCCCGAACTCCTTTCTACTTCCTCTACTTTAACTTCTCTGACTCTCTACTTCCTACTACTACTCTCTTTACCTTCTCACCCTTCTCTCCTTAAGCTTCTCAAACTAATACTTTTATCCTCTTTTTCACTCTTAGTCTTATCTAAACTCTCTACTCTTCTCACTCCTACATTTAATTCTCCATCTCTTCTTTCACTTCAACTTACTCACTCCAAACATACTCTACTCCTTCCTCCCTTCTCCTTACTTCTTCTCTCTAACTCACTCTTCCACCTACTCCTCTTACTTCTCTGCTTTCCACTCCA
Organism: Phyllomedusa bahiana; assembly: GCA_025379985.1. NCBI lineage: Eukaryota > Metazoa > Chordata > Amphibia > Anura > Hylidae > Phyllomedusa > Phyllomedusa bahiana. Next base: position 7,533 of record JAODAL010032648.1, on the reverse strand, counting down.
CCTTTACCTTCCTTATTCCCTCCTAATTTCTCTTTCCTTATCACTACTCATGCACTTTACACTCTTGCTCTTACTTAACTCTCTCTTATCTAAACTATTGCAACTTTTACTACTTACTTACTCCTCCTAACTCTCTTCTACCACACCCTCTCTTAACTCTAAACTCTTTCCTATTCTCAACTCTAACTACCTTCTTCTAACTAACTAACTCTTTCAAGAACTTCCTCATATCTCCTCCTTAACAACTTCCTCTACTCTCTCAACTTTCCTCCTCTACTTTCTCTTCCTCAACTCTTACCTACCTTACCCTTTCTCTTCCTACTTTTTACAACACTATCTCTCCTGCGGCCGCTTCAGATCAACTTTTGACTCAAACTCTCTCTTTACCTCTCTTCTCTATTCTGCTCTTTTTCCCTAACTTTTCTTACTCCTAACTCCTTCTTCTCTCATCCTTCTTCTCATCTCTAACTCCCACTTTCTTTCCCCTCAACTCTTCCTCCCTACTTCGGCACCTCTACTATCCATCCTATTCTCTCTTCTCTCTATCCTAACTAACCCACTCGTTTTACTACTTCCACAAACGTTACCACTATACTTCGGTTTCTTCCATCTTACTAATCACTTACCTACTCCCTTTTACTACTCTCCTATCATGCCTAACTACTTATTTCTTTTCTCATTGCTCTTTTATACTCTCCACTAACTCCTTCTCTCCTCACTCTCAACTGCACCTCTTCTCTACGACTTCTTCTTCACTATTCTCGTTCTCTCCACTACCTACTCCTCAGCTATCCAATTCTCTACGTCCTTCCTCTCTCACTAACTCTAACTTACTCTTATAACACTTAATTCATCTCTCTACTACTTCTTTTCTATCTTCCTCTCTATTTAACTACTCTCTATCTTACTTCTCCTAACTCATCTACTTAACTCGTATTAACTTTCTCTCGTGTAACAACTCTTCCTCTCATCTTTTTCTACTCTTAGACTTAAAACTAACTTCTTCTCACCTTCTATACTACTCCTTACCTACCTCCACCCTTGTATCTTTCACTCCTGCTTTACTTTCTATCCTTATTCTGTTCTCTGAAAACTCACTCTACTCCTCTATCATCATAACTGCCTCTAACTACTCATTACCTCTTTTTAACTCTTTCTCTCAACTCACTTACCTTCTGACTCTTCTTTAACTTCTTATTATCTCTACTCTTTTCTACAGCTTACTTTGTTATCACTCACCTCTCAGACCTTCTCTCTTGCTTTTAACTTCTTCCCCTCTTTATCTAACTTACTCTTCGAAGACTCTCGGTCTACATACTTCTCTCTTTTAACATCTTGACTCTACTCGATTTCATGCGTCTATACAATACTTCGTTCTGTCTCTTTCTTAACTCTCTCTTACTGTTTTCCTTTCTCTCTCTACCTTTTCTGCTAACTTAAACTTCTACTCCCCTAACTAACTTCACTCTTATGACATCTTCTCCACATAATCTTTGCTTCGCCATTCTAACTATCTCTCTTTCAGCACTGGCAACTTGCTTCTACCTTACTCATCCTTACCTTAACTTCCTCACCTTAACCTACATACTACACTCTTCCCCTCCATGGTCACATCTACCACCTAAACTTCTCACTCGGCTCATCTTCCTTCACTTATTCTACAAATATATATCCCTATCTCTATACTCCTCCTATTCCTCTTCTTTTCCTCCCTAAGCTTACCTTGCTTCTAACCTTCCTTCTTAACTCGTCCCTCATACCACACTTTTAAACTCTCTTGCTCGTACTTACTCTCTCGTCCTTGTCTCTTCAAACTTCTCTCGTCTCCTCATGCCTCTTTATAACAACTCCTTTCTCTTATTGACATTTCTTCTCTCTCTATACTTTATTCCTAACTCACTTACTTTTCCCTCCTCTTTTTCTAATACCCACTCCTTTCCTTCACTCTATGTTTTTAATTTTAACTACTTCTCTATAACTCTATTTTAACTAACTAACTTCTTCTACTCTACTTCTACTTCTACTTCATTCTTATCTCTTCCTACTCTTTCTCACTCTTCAACTTCTTTCCTACCTTTTTCTGATCACTCCTTACCCCTGACTAACTACTTCTTCTTCTTACACTCTCCCTTCTACTATCTCTCTTACTTACATATTATACTTACTTTTAACTATGAAAACATTTTCTCTCTAGATCTCATTCTCTCTCTCTCCTTCCCACCTTCTAATTTGTCTTCCTTTACTATATACAACTAACTTCTCTGGCTCTTCTCTTTAACTTAATAGCTTCCTATTCCTCTTTACTCTTAACTTTACAACAACTATTTACTTCAACTGTTTCCTACTTCTCTCTCATCTTCCTATGTTCTCACGTACTATTTCTATACTACACTCCAGGAATCTCCTACCCTCCTTACTTCTGCTTCTCCCCTACTTCCTCCCTTACCTACTCCCTCTAAGCTTATCATACTCAACTTACTTCTATATCATTTCTACCAACACTCCTACAACCTACTCACTTTTCTTTATCCCACTTCCGTCTTTACTTCTCTCTTATAACTCTCCTCCACACTCTCAAACTTTCTTCATACAAACTTTTTCTCTATACTACTCCTTACTTGTCTAACTCTCTATACCTACTACTACTCCCTTCTACATATATACCGTCTTAGTATCTTGTTTCATAGACAAACTACATCTCTCTATAACTCTTACCGTCTTGCTTCTTTTAGCACTTTCCTACTCCCTCTTCTAATAATTCTCCTTTACTTACGTCCCTCTCTTCTTCTCTTACTTCTCTCTATCTCTACTTACTATATTAAATCTCCTCTCTCCGGTCTCTCTCTAAACCTCTCCATCTATCACTTCTGCTGTATCTTACTCCTCAACATTGACGCTAACTTTACTTCCATTACTCAGTCTAACTTACCACTCCTCTACTTCTCCTTACATATTCACATCATACCTATTCCTACTCTCCTTACATACTTACTTAACATTACGACCTCACTTTTTCTACTCACTCCAACTCCTCCTCTCCACTCCTCTAACTTCTCTTCTCTCATCTACTGTTACTTATCCTCTAATCTTCCTCTTAACTTCCTCTCTCCTAACTCTTAAACTTAACTCTATTCTAAACTTTCGACTACTTATTTGCTCCTCTGACTATCTCACTATCCCTCATCGCACACCTCATCTCAACTCACTCTACCCTCTCTACTACTTCACATCTTACTATTCAATTAAATTCGACTACACTCTTATCAAACCCTACAACCTCTGTAATGCATAACTACCCTCTTTCCTACCACTCCACTTACTATTGCTTTAAAACTCAACCAAAACAAAACACGACAACCTGACTTAATCTCACTCATTCTTGACTACTATTATTCTTATAGTAACTAACTCACCACTTAACTACTACTATCCCCCTTACCTTACATGCTGCAGCATCTACCTCACATCTTAGAGTTCCTGAACTTGCTCCCTATCTTCTCAAGACTGACTTTCTGTCCTACTACTTCCTAACTCATCCTATCTACTACAATCTAAAAACTTCTCCTATCACATAGACACAACATCAACTATACCTCTCTTATACTACTCAGTTGCTTTAACTCTATTGCCCTTTACGCTTACTTCAACCTAACTCAACTCATACCTCCTACCTCAATAATTTCACCTCATAACCTTTTAGTAACTCTATTACCATTCTCTCTACTATTCTTGACTCCCACTTACTCGGGACTCCTACCTTCTCTTACTCACTGACAGATTAACTCCTTGACTTCACTCTCCAAGCTATATACTTTAACATCTTCAAAAATCTCTACTAGGCTCTCTGTGTTAACTCTGGAACTCCCTCTTGAACTCTCTCTTCTCTCAACCTCTATCTTTCTCTAATATTTCAACTATACTAATTAACTCATCTTTAGTTCACCTTTCATTCTCTTCATCTCTTCCGTTCCTAAATCTCTAACAATTCCTTTCTTCATTCTTCTCTATTACTCTTCTACTTTAACTAAATACTTCTCCTACTGTTCTCTAGCCTCCTCTCGCTCTTTAAACTCCTAATCACCTACTATCTTTCTCTTTTTTTTCTACTTCCTCAGTTAAACTCTTATCTACTCTTCAACCTCCTTCTTCACTCTATACTTCCACTTCCAACTCTTAATATCTCTTCCGCTAACTCTTCATCTCTCCCTCTCCTACACTCAAAAAAAAACTAAACTTAACTCCTCCTTCTCTTTTACTTTCGCTCTCTCGTATTATTTCTCTCTCTTCGTTACACACTCTCTCCTCCACTCTCCCTCTAACATTAACTCCAAACTCTCTTACGCCACTTAAAACTCCCACCTCTACTCCTACATTTGCTCCTCTTAACTAACTCACTCTCTTCACTTTCACCTCAACTCTATCAACTTCTACTCTATCTTTTTACTATCAATAACTCACCTCTAGTCCTGTTCTCTCCTTTCTAAAACTTCTCTACTTCTCCTGTTCGTGCTCACCTAACGACTCAAAGAAACCTACTCTACTCTTGCCCAACTTCTTTTTCTCACTTGAAAACACATCTCTTTCTCCTTCTAACTTAACTTCAACTCTTCTTTACTACTCACATATCTTAGCCTTTTACGTCCTTAAGCCTTCACATCTCTCTTCTTCCTGACCATCCTCTTCTCTCTATCTTTGCTGAATCTTGTTTCTCTTTACACTATTCACTGATCTATATTACTCTCTTCTTTCTCTTCCTACTCTAACTCTTTTCTTCTAACTACTCCTTGAACTCATTCTTCTCCACTCTCTCTTAACTACTGCTCCTAACTTCTTTTTAACTCTCTACTCTCTCTTTCCTCTAAACTTCCTTTAATCTAACTTCTAATCTTCTACTCTCTTGCTTACTGCCTTCTTCTCTTCTCCTCACTATTCCATAGACTCTCATGCTAACTTCACTTACTCTGACTCTATCCAACTAAACTTCCCTTTGAAAACATCTCACCTATCTGCTCTATCCATTCCTTATTTAACTCTCTTTCGGAAACCTCCACATACACTGTCTTCATCAGTTAATATCTTTCCCCCCTAAAAAACTCTTTACTATCCTTGTATCTGCTTGCTCTACTTTCCTCTCTTACTCTCTCTTTTCCTAGACTCTCTTTCTTCTTCCTTCTTACCCTCCTTTTCTTAGCTTTTTCAGCGTGCTACAATCCACACTCTAACTAACTTCTTCCTGAACTATCTCCATATTAAACTCTTAACTAACTCTTTCTTATCGACTTCAACTACTCTCCAACTCCCTCTCTCAACTTTCTGCTCTCTTTCTCCACTTTCTTCTCTTCTACCTGGTCTTTTCCGTCTAACTCTCCTCTTACACTACTTTTCCGCGTATTGCTATCATCTCCCTACTCCTCTTTCTGCTCTCCTATTACTCAACTCTGTGCTTTCAACTCTTTCTTCTAGCTCTTCCTTCTATTCTCTCTACTCTCAATTTACTCTAACTCTCTTTTTTCACTTTAACTTTTAACTTTCCCTTTCTCAATGTTAGCTCACTAAACTCTATCTTTTTATAACTTCATTACCTACTCCTACTTACTCTTCTCTTAAACCTCTAAACTTTTTCTATTACTGCCTCTTCACTCTCACTCTGGCTTGCAAACTAACTCTCTTTCTCTCTCTCACAAAACTGTTATGAAACCTCTCTCCCTCTCTTCTTGGTACACCACATACTCTCAATCTTCAGCTCAACTACTCCTACTTGCTTTCCTAAAACATAACTAACATTTACCTCTTCCTAGCTTTACTCCACTACTCTTAACTTTCTTTCCCTAGCTCTAACAACTTTCTACTCCTCTTCTATTCTACTTATACTTACTCTCTTCCTATCCTCTCCTCTCCCCTCTCAACTATAACTTTCCTTTGAATCAACCTCTAACTAACTAACTCTCTCTTTCCTCTTTCTCTCTATGCTCATTACTTACCATTCCTTACCTAACTGCCCTCTTACTTCTCTCCTCAATTACTCATAAATGCCTCTTCTAACTCTCCTAACTTGTTCTTAACTTCTCGTCTTAACTTCACTATCCAAGTCTTCTCCTCATTAAACTCCCTCTGACACTACTTCTGCTATTCTACTTGAAACTTTACTCAACACTTAACTCATCACTCTCCTCACTTTCCACTCTCTTTCTTACTTACTAAACTTCCTCTAAGTTTGCCACTACTCTCTGTACTCTCTTACTACTTTCTCTATTTCTCTTCTCCCTCTCTCTCTATTCTCTTCCAACTAACATCTTTCATTCTAACTAAACTCCACATATCTACTCTTTTTCTACTCTTCTCTTTAAACTAAACATTAAAACTCCTCTACTAGCCCCCCTCTTATCTCGTGTCTTCCTTGCCTTGGCTCTTGCTCTTCTATATCATCTCTTACTCTCTCCTTAGCTTCCCTTACTCGTACTTCCTCCTACTTCCTTTAACTCATCTCCATAACTTATTCCTCCATATGCTTTATCCTTTTCCTTCTAACTCTCTCACTATGATCTCCCTGCTACTAACTTCTACATATTCCTTCACTTTAACTTCGTTAATTAAACTGTTCTTCTACTACCCTCTCTCTCTGTCAACTACTACTCTACCTTACCCTCTAACTTCTCTCTTCCTGATCTAACCTTGTTCTACTTTTCTCACCTTCATACTTAATTCCTCTACTTAACTTTCTTCTCCCTGCTCTCTTCTCTCCTCTCTCTATTCTTCCTCTAACTAACTCCTTCTCTCCTGTTGCCTAAACATTCTCTCTACTGTTTACCTTCCCTCTCTTTTCCTCGGTTAACTCTCCTCTCTTATTTTCACTACTATTACTACTTTTCTTCTTTCTCCCTTATCTTACATCTCTTTTTTAACTCTTCTCTCTAACTTCTCTATTGATTCTCCTCAACTCACTCTTCTACTTACAACTACTTTTCTTATAACTCTCTACCTCCTCTCTTTTTTCTCTCCCTTACAAGACTTTCCTTTACTCACTCTATTCTGTACAACTCTTTTCTTAAACTTATCTTACTACTTATGGTACTTCCTTAACCTCTAAACTAAACCTCTTCTCTTCTTCTACTCTTCATTACTTAACTCTACTCTTCACCCTCTTCCTTATCCCTACACTAAAACTCTGTTTCTCAACAACTACCCTTTAATCACTCCTATCCTCCTCTATCCTCTTTTTCCTCTCATGCTGTACTTAACTCTCTTTCTCTCTCCTGCCTACTCTTTTTTGTGGTATCTTCTACTTTCTTCACCCTCTACTGACTTACTCTACTCTTCTTCTTAACTACTTCTAAACTACTCTGACTCCTAAAACTGTTGTGAACTCTTATCTTCCTACTATTCCTCCTATCTACGTTCCTTCCTCTAACTTCTTTCACATTTTTCCTTCTTTTTCTTACCTCTTCCTCTTTCTCTGCCCTAAGCTTACTATCACTACTATTTCTTACTAACTCTCAACTAACTCTTATGGCTCCCAACTCTTATACTCTCGAC
>JAODAL010032647.1:0-46657 GCA_025379985.1 Phyllomedusa bahiana | reverse complement strand
TTTAATGCGTGGAAACAGGATCGTAACCAAAGGCGTATCAGGCCCAGGCAAAAAGGTCGGGCGGGCCCGGCAGAGGTTGGGGTAAAGAGGGACAGACGGTCAGGGCAGGGGGAAAAACAGGCAAGGTCGGGAAAACCTTAGGGGAAAGGGAAGGGTAAACGGTAAGCAATATGGCACAAGGACACTCCAAATTTCCACAAAGCACCAAACAATCTGGCAACAGGGGGCCGGGGGGGCGGATACATTATATGGGACCGCGCCCGGCAATAAGCCATTAAAAGGGACACGGGCCCCTTTTAAAAATTTAAAACCCCCCCTTTCGCGCGCGCGGCTGGGGGGAACCGCATGGCCCCAAGGGGGCCGGGACAGACGGGACCCGCCTTTTCCCCGGGGAAAGCGGGGCCAGGAAACCCGACCCGGGGCGGGGGGAAAAAACGGGGATGGCCGCGGGTGCCCGCAAGGGCCCGCGCCGGGGCCCTGGCAGGCGGGGAAAAGGCCCCGCAGGGGCAGCGGGGGCCCCGGGCCCCGCCTTGAAAATTCTCGTTTTGTCTGCTCATTATCAGCACAAAGAGGGTCAAACTGAAAGGAGACATAGGCGAATAGATAACATTGGATCCACCAGTCACAAGAGGAGATGCACGTTCCCCCTTTTCCCCTTTCCGGGGCACAGTAACTTTTTCCCCCCAAAGGTCACACGGGAAGGACTAAAAAACTCCCCCTATAGAAGTGAAGGGGAACGGACTAAAGCAGTTTTAAAGTCCCTTGTGCATGAAGCTACTGAAAAAGCATCTCTCTGATTTTGCTGTTAAAGCAGTGCAAACAAGGCCTAGTGGCCAAAGGGGAAAACTGCAAGACTTAAGAATTATTAAAAAATATTTAAAGTTTATATGAAAAAAAAAAAAAACCTAAAAAAGGGGGACCTTAAAAAAATGACTAATTTTTTGATTTTTACTTTTCCCTTTAAAACCCCCTTTTGGCCATATAAATGGGTGAAAGGGAGGGTTTCTCCTAGACCCGGAAAAAAATGGAACACTCCCAATTCAACCAAAAAGTTTGTTTTTCCATGCAGAAAAGATAAATTTTAGTGAAACATGAAATCGCATATTTTTTTAAACTGGGTTTTAAAATAAAAAAAATGCTTTCCCCTCATTTCAAAAAAATTTTTTTTTGGTTTTTTTTGGAAAAAAAAAAAGCCTTTCCAAGCTGACTTTGAGCTCTTAATTTTGTGGGGGAGTAACTGAAAAAACACAACTTTTAAAAAAAAAAGCCCCCTTTAGGGATCCCTTCTCTAAAAATTTACCTGGAAGCGACCCTGGGGTTGTTGTTTTTAAAAGTTTTTGTTTTTTTTTTTTCAGTTATTTCCCCTACTCGTTTTAAGAGCCCCGGGTAAGCTCAAAACGTCAGGGGGAAAGCATTTTTATACTGCGGGATGCAGTTCTTCTATTTTAACGGAGTTTAAATAAAATATGTGATTTTTTATTTTTCAATTTCCCGGGAAACCCCTTTGGGGAAAGGGTTTAGGCAAAAAAGCATAGTCAGTAAAGGAAGAGGTACGTACATAAGAAAAAAAATTATCTTTTATGGGGGAAAAAGGGGTTTTACGAGTCGTTGGAGCCAAAAGGTTGGAACACAAGGGGTACACCATACTTTTTTTGGTCAAGACCAATTAGGGGTATTGGGACAAAGGGCTGAAACCCCCAATAATCTAAAAGGGAAAAAAAATTAAAAGGGCCCCACCCAAAATTAGGGAACCAAATGGTGGAGCCAATTGAGAAAAGGTGGTCCTAATGGGGCGGTAGGGCAAAATTTAAAATAAACAAAGCCTTTTTCCCCAAAGGAATCTTTTTCCCCCCAGGATCTGCTTTTATTGTTAAAAAATTTTTCCTTTAAAAACAAAATTTTTATTAAATTTCCTTCATAATTAGGGCCCAATTTTATTAGTGATGTGATGTTCAACCCCAATTTTTAAAAATTTAAATTTAAAAAAAAGGTCTTTGGGTTTCTATTTTACCATAGTAAAAAAGACCCCAAAACAGACCCTTTTTTAAACTTTTAGGGCCAAATAATTTATAAAGATTTTTAAAAATTATTGAAAATTGGGAGGGGGGTTTAAAGTTTTTCGGAAACGGAAAGGGGAAGGAGAAGGAACTGGGGTTCGCATGAGGCTATTGGACAGCTAAAATACCAGGGGGAAGAACTGTGTAAGAAATGAAAAACAAAGCTTCCCATAAATTGATTCTTTATAGTAAAACCAAACCCAGTGTGCGCGGAGGGGTGTTTCCCCGGGGTTTCCAGGTGTTCCGGGCCAAATAACAGGGGGACAACGCCTGAAACGCTTTTGGCAGGGTTGTTGTTTCCCTGTTTTTTTTGGATTTACAATAAAGAATTTTTTTTAGGGAAGCTGGTTTTTTCCTATTTTTACTTTTACTTAGGTTTTTTTCCCCGGGTTTCCCCCTTCAAGAATCTGGTGAGCGGGAGGGTTTTTTCTATTTTTGTAGTGGGTTTTAATGGGGAGGCCAGGGGCTTCTCCTGAAAACCCAAAATTCAGGGGTCCATTGACTGTTTTGGTTTTTGGGAGGGGGTTTAATTTTAATGGAAAATCTCGGTAATTTCTTGTATGTTTCGATTAAGATGGGGGACTTCCTCGGGCGCGTAAATTATGCAGTTTTTTTTTTTTTTAAGCAAATTTTTTTAAAAGCAAACCCTCCAATAAAAGGTTTGTTTTTTTTTTTTATTAAAACCTTTCCCCTGGAAAATTATGTTTGTCTCGAAATTTTTTACCACCTGCCAAAACCCCTTTACCGGATGTTAAAATTTCTATTTGCACCGGGCGAAGAGGAGGAGTGTGGACTTCACAAAGCCCGGACCGGGGGTTTGAGCGTATTTCTTTTTGGGGTTTTTAAAATGTTCCTTTACCCAGTCTGTGGACCCCCCGGGGACCCCCAAGGGAAAAAAGGTTTAAAAATTTTTTGTGAGGGTCATCTTGGAGTATAAGGGAAAAACGGGAAATCCTTGATCCCAATAATAAAAGATTTTTAACCCGAAGTTAATTTGCTGAGCTTACTTGATTTTTTAAACCCTTTTCCCTTCCCTTCCAGGGGCCCCCCAGCCCCTTTTTAAATTAGTTTCCCATAAAGGGCCTTCCCGATTTTTCGGGTCTGGGGTTTTTTTCCCAAAAATTTATGACCCCGCTGGGGCTACTATAGGGGTGCAGGGGGTTTAGCAGTCGCTCCCCCCGGGCCCCAAGACCCTTGGGGGGGCCCCAAAAGGCCCCCTCATTTCCACTTTACGCCCTAACTGTGGGGGGTTTTAATGCAAATTTTTGTGTACATGTGTTTTTTCAGTAAGTTTAAAAGTTTGTTTATAAAGAAAAAAACCAAATTTTTCCCCTTTTTCCTTTATAAGTTTTTCTTTCCAGAAAAAATTCCCTTGGATATCCGTTTGAGGAAAAATGAAATTTGGGGGCGGGGAAATTTAAAAAGGAATTTCCAAGTTTTTGGGCCCGCGTTTCCCCACTTTTTTTGAAAAATTTTTCCCCCCCCAATAAAAAAAAACGGGGAAAGTTTTGGGAACTTCCCCAGGGGGTCCCAAGAAGGGGGGAAAAAAAACCTTGGCTTTTTACATTTTGGCCTTTCCCCAAACGGACTTTAAAACCCCCGGGAAAAAAAATTAAAAACCCCCTTTGGGGGTTTCAAACCCCTTTCATTTTTTGGGACCTTTTTTTCCCCACGGGGGCGGGTTAAAAAACGCAAGAGGTAAAAACTGGGGAATCACAGAGCCCTGTTCCCCCCCCGGGTTTGGTTTGTAGCAATTGTAAATTTTCCCCCTTTGGGAGTTTTGAGAAGATAGGGGGGCCCCTTTTCCCTCTGTTTTTTTTAAAAAAGGACGGGACCCCGGGGTTTAAATTACCCGCCTGCGTGGGTCCGGAGTTTCAGGTTTTATCCAATAGGGGAACTTCTGGGGGGTTTTGTGAAAACCCGGGGGGAGGTGCATCCTCTTTGTAGGTAATTTACTGTGAAAAGGGGTGAACGGTATTTGTTTGGTGGGTTTAGGGACTTTTATTATTTTGAAGAGTTCGCAAGCGAGAGACTGTGACTGGGGCCACAAGGGGTGGCCACACTTTTTAGTTTTTTACGGGGGGAAAAACAGAAAAAAGGGGAGGAATTTATAAACATGTTTCCATGTTTGAACGAGAAAAATTAACCAGCAGAAGTGAGCTGCCGAGGAAATTTTAGTTGCTGGAAAAGAGGGAAGAAGTTTTATACCTGCTAGGAAGATGTCCCAAACCCCCCTTTGGGGGTTTTGGTCAGGAGGGAGGGACCAGACGTCTAAGTGACAAAAAAATTCTTTAGAAATTTTTTCGGGCAAGTTGTTTTGGACAAGGGAGGGTTTTAACATGGCCAGTCATTTTGAAGTTGCGGGGGGACTGCAGAAAAAAAGTTATTTTGGGAAGGGTTGGGGGTATGGGGGTTTCTGAAAGCACTGAAAATTTGAAAGGTTTTACATGAAATGCCCCGATAAAGATTGTGTTTTCAAAATTTCCCCCCCGTGCCTGCGCCCCCCCCCCCCCGCCCTTTTAAAGGGCCCAACCCTTTAATTTGGCCCCGAAGGGTGGCCCCTGTGAAGTAGTAAAGAAAAAAACCCCGGAAACTGGGTAAAACGGTGATCTGTGGGGGCTGCCCGAAAGCCCCGGAGGGTGAGGGTTTCCTTAAAACCACCCTTTTGCCCCGGCCCCCTTATACTTTTTGGGCCTTTCCCCAGGGCGTGCTATAAGGGTCCACCGCCCCCACCCGCAGAGAGTGATCAGAGCAGGGCCCTTTTAACGTCTGTGGCCCCCCCCGGAGCACGGGGACCGCCCCCCCCCCCCGGGCCCTTGTTCGTCCGGGGCCCCCCAGGAGAGGATGAAAAGGGGCCCCTAAAGGGCCAACCGGCCCGGGGGAAAGGACCAAAGGGCCCGGGCCCCGAGATCTCCCCCCTTTCGGGGTTTGAGGGGGAATTTTGGAAATAAACGCTCAGGGGATTTCAGGGGCTGCCACCGTGTCCCCCTTAAACTCTTCAAAAGGGTTTGGCCCGGGGACAGGGCCAACTTTTTTGTCCCCAAATCAAGGTTCCCCCTCAACCCCGTAGCTTTGCAAGGGGAAATAAGAAACCCACCCCCAACAAAAAGACAAAATTTGAAAAATGGGGAACTTTGGGAAACCCCGGGTGTCCAAATGTTCAAATCCCCCCCCCAAAAGTGAACAAGTTCTGTTCACTTGGGGTCATGGAACATCCTAAACCCAAAAAAGTAGGAGGGGATAGTGACTCCAAAAAAACACAGCTTTAACCAACGCTGGATTTTCCCAGCAAAGTCATTAAAAGTCGGGGGAGCCGTCCGGTGGGAATGTGCCTGATTCTTTAGAAAACAAGGGAATTTTAAAAAAAGGGGGTTTCCTCCCGTTTTACCGGAGTTTGGGGATTTGCCATGTAAAGTCCTAATACAAAAACCGTGGGGGCCCCGGGGAAATTTTGGACAGCAAAAACCCCAAAAGATAAAAAATATGAGATCCTTCGACCCGCCCATCGGGAACCCCCCTTAGCCCCGGCAGCGGGTGTCCCGGGGGGGGAAAAGGGCCTAAACCCCTCCATCTCATCTACCTCGGGTTTTTCAGGGTATTTATGGATACCCATTTAGAATGTGTAAAAACTGAAATTTAAATTGACTATTATAAATAATTTTAAAGGGGCCCTTTCCCCCGGGGGGGGGCCCAGTTTCCCCCTCTGACAAAATTTGCTGTAGGGGGGTAAGGGTCGCATTCATAATTTTCCCCCCCTCACCGTCCAATTAAGGGCGGTCCCCCCCCTGATTTTGATGATCCATTTCCTAGTATCAGACACCTCCCCTGTGAATCTACTTGGAGGGGCCCCTTTTTTCATATGAGGGCACAAAAAACAGTATTACTCCAGAAGGCGGGGAATTTAGACCTTTTTTGCCCCGGAATCGAAAGGGGATAGCTTCCCGCTGTCCCCTTTGGGGGCCTTACCTGCATTAAATGATGTCCCTAAGGGAACCCAGGGAACCAAGATTCCCCTTTACCATTTTTACAAAGCTCCCACGGGACTTATGGTCTAAGGTCCTGACGATTTTGGGAAACTACTCCCCAGTCCCGCTGTGTCAGTTTGTCTAAAGTTTAAATTTACAGTGGTTTTCAAGGGGAAAGGGTTATCTTCCTGGGTCTTTGTATTTCAAGGAATTTGCATTAAAGGGAAGCCCTTTTCCCTTCCCAAATAACCAACCTCTTTTACCCAGAAAATTGCCCAAATCCCCCCAAAGTCATTTTTAGGTCTGATTCACCTACGAGACAAAGGTTTCCCCAAAAAGAAATCAAAAAAATATAAAACCCTCTATATTGCTTTTAAAACCCGGGAAGCCCAATTTTTCGAACCGGGCCCCCAACCAGAAGCCCTACCCCCAAAAAGGGGGATGCATCTTTGGGGCCCAAAAAACAGGCAGCTTTTAAAAATACCCCTTTGGGAAAGGGAAGCGGTGCACGGGTTCTGAATCCCCCACTTTTTCTCCACGGGCGGGGGGAAATGTTGAGGATGATGACAAGGAAGAAAGATCAATAGCCCATGTTTGCCTTAAAACTAGGGGCAGAAGAAATACTTTCCCCACTAAAAGTGGTGATTGAAAAAATTCCCCCAAAAAGGGACCCTTCAACCTGTGGCAGATGGTTCAAGATATGTTAATAAAAGAGGGACTTTTCATAAGGATTTGCAATAAAACCAGGCCCGGACTTGACCATTGGGGAAAACCCGGGGGAAATTTTGCCCGGGGGGCCCGGTGGGGCCCGGGGCCCGGGGGGCCCGGGCCCCGGACCCACCCCCGGGGAAGGACGGTTTCCCCCCCCCGGGGGGCCCCCCGAGGCCGGTTTTTGGGGCCCGCTTACAGGGGCCGCGGGGCCTTTCAGGGGCCCGGACCCCTGTGGAAGGGGGCGACGGCCCCCCCCTCCCTGCATGGCCGGGTCACCGCCCCAGCCATGAAAGGCCTTCACGGCCGCCCCCTGAAAACCGCGCGGTGCAAGCGCGGCCGGGGCGGAAATTTCTGGGATCTACGTTCCCCGCTTTTCAGCCCAGGGGGCCGCGGGGCAGGGCCCCCACGTTTGTAATGGATTTTCACGCGGGGTTTTTGCCCCGGGGCCCCGCACCTGAAAGGAGCGGCCCCCGGGCTCCAGAGGGGAAGAGGGCGGGACACAGGTTTTGGGTTTGATTTTTATGTTTTTTTTTTTTTAAATTTTTTTGTTTTAAACCCCCTTTAAACCCTTTCTTTTTCCCCTTGGCGGGGCCCCTTTATAACTTGCCCCCTTTCCCCCCGGCTATATACTGCCCCTCCCCGGGCTTTCCATACGGGCCCCTGCCCCGGGGCTATTACTGCCCCCCCCCCTGGTTGTTATAGGCCCCCTCCCCGGGTTTTTAAATCTGCCCCGCCCGGGCTGCCAAAAAGCCCCCCCCCGGGCTTAAATATTTGCCCTCCCCTGGTTTTATACTCCC
This sequence comes from Phyllomedusa bahiana, assembly GCA_025379985.1. Classification (NCBI taxonomy): domain Eukaryota; kingdom Metazoa; phylum Chordata; class Amphibia; order Anura; family Hylidae; genus Phyllomedusa; species Phyllomedusa bahiana. Next base: position 39,127 of record JAODAL010032647.1, on the reverse strand, counting down.
CCCGGGCCCTGGTAATACTCCCCCTTTCCCCCCTGCTTTTTACTCCCCCTGCCCGGGCCCGGGCCTAGTAGGGCCCCTGCCCTGGTCCTTTAGGCCCCTCCCCTTTGGGGTTATACTCCCCTGCCCTCCCTTTTATACTGCCCGCCCTGGCTTGTTTTAAAACTCCCCCGGCCCGGGGCCCCTTATACTGCCCCGGCCCTGCCGCCAAAATTCTGGCCCCGGGCCCTTTTCTGCCTTAACTGAACGGCCCCTGCCTGGCTTTATACTGCCCCTGCCCCCTTACCCTTCCCCTTTTTTTATCCCCCCCTCCCCTATTTTCGGACCCTCCCCGGGCTTTTTTCTCCCCCCGGGGCCCTAGGTTGGGGCCAATTTCCCCCTTTCCCCCAAAACGGGGGGGGCCAAATTTTGGTGGGGGGGCCCGGGGGGGGGGGGGGCTAAAAAATAAAACCCCGGGGGGGGGGGGGGGGGGGGGGGGGGGGGGGGGGGCCCGGGGGGGGGGGGGGGGGGGGGGCGGGGGGGGGGGGGGGGCCTAAAACTGCCCGGGGACCGGGGGGAAATAAATTTATTTTTGGGGGGGGCCCGGGGGCCCAAGGGGAAAGGGGCCCTTTTCGGGGGGGGGGGGGGGGCCCTGGCTGGGGGGATATTGGGGGGGCCCGGGGGGGGGGGCTATGGGGGAAACGGGGGGCCCGGGCCCTTGCCCGGGGGGGGGGGGGCTTTTTTTTTTTTTGGCCCCTTTTTTTTCCCTTTTTTTTCCCTTTTTTTTTATTGCCCCTTTTTCCCCCCTTGGGGCTATATACTGCCCCTCCCTAGCTGCCAATACTGCCCCTCCCCTGGCTATTTACAAACCCGGCCCTGGCTCCCCCTATTCGGGCCATTTGGCCCTGGCTAATACCCCCCCCCCCCTGCCCTGGTATTTCCCTTCCCCCTGCCCTGGCTGCCTAAAATTTACCCTCCCCGGGCTTTTTTACTCCCCCAACCCTTGCTATATACTGCCCCTGCCCGGGAACCTTTTAATAGCCCTACCCTGGCAAATACTGCCCCGGGCCCTGGCTGCCTATTTTAGCCCTGCCCGGTTTATAAAATTTCCCCCTCCCCGGGCTGCCTTTTAATAGCCCTGCCCGGAATATACTCCCCCTCCCCCTGGCTGCCTATAAAACCGCCCTGGCTAATACTCCCCCTTTCCCCTGGTGCCTAAAAAAACCCCTCCCCCTGGGCTATATAATGCCCCTGCCCTGGCTCCCTAAAATACCCTGCCCTGGCTATATACCCCCCCTCCCCGGGGCTATTTGATGCCCTCCCGGGCTAGAAACCCGGGCCGGCTTAGATCCCCGGCCTGGCAACTATACCCTGCCCGGGTATAGATCCCCCGGGCCCGGCTACTGTTACCCTGCCTGGCTCCCTTTCCCAAATGCCGGGCTTTATGAGGGCCCTGCCCTGGTACCTATCCCCTGCCTTGCTCCCTTTACCCTCCCCTTTGGCTTTTGATCCCCTGCCCTGGTACTGATACCCTCCTGGCTACTAAACCCCTGTCTGGCTCCCCTTCCCCTTTGCCTGGCTACCTTACACTGTCGGGTTTATATGACCCCTGCCCGGGACTGATCCCCCTGTCGGGCTACCTATTCCCCTGCCTGGTCCCTTACACTGTCGGGTATATGACCCCCTGCCCTGGCTCTGATACCCTGCCCTGGCTCCCTTGTTACCCCCGGGCCCTACCTATACCCTCCGGGTTCCTATCACTTTTGGGCTATTTATGCCCTCCCCCGGGGTACTTTTTCCCCCCTTGCCCTGGTTTTATTGATGCCCTGCCACTGGCTATGTTTTCCCTCCCCCTGGCTACTGATGCCCTCCCGGGTACCTATACCCCCCTTGGCTATATGAGCCCTGCCCTGGCTACCTATGCCCTCCCCTGGCTATATGTTGCCCTCCCCGGGGCTCCCTATGCCCTCCCCTGGCTATATTTGCCCTGCCCGGTACCTTTTCCCCTCCCCTTGGCTATATATCCCCTCCCCCGGGGGTTCCCTTTTACCCCCCTTTGGCCCTGGCTTTTATGTTCCCTGCCCTGGTCCCCTACCCCCCCGGTTTTGTTCCCTTTGGCAATATTACCCCGGGCCCGGGCTCCCTTTGCCCCCCCTTTGGCTATATGATCCCCTTTCCCCGGGCTACCTATCCCCCCCTGGCTAATATGCCCTGCCCGGGCCCTTACCTTTTTTAAAACCCGGGCCCTTGGTTTATAAACCCCTCCCGGGCTATATGATGCCCTCCCCTGGCTCCCTTTTCCCCCTCCCCTTTGGGTTTTTAAACCCCTCCCCGGGAAACCTATACCCTCCCCCGGGCTTTTATTTCCCCTTTGCCCTGGAAAACCTAAAACCCCTGCCCTGGTTATTTTCTTGCCCTGCCCTGGCCCCCCCTAAATCCGGGCCTGCTGCCTTTAATACCCACTGCCTCCTATAAAACTCCCTTTGGGCTCCCTTTAATAGCCCTGCCTACCAAAACACTGCCCTGGCGGGCCATAAAGGGGCCTGCCTGCCCTTTATCTTGTCCCTTTTCCCCTATAAGTGGGGTTTCGTTTTGCCTTTTTTTTCTGCCCCTGCCTACCTTAAACTGCCCCCTGCCCTCCCTCATACTTTTCCCTGCCTACCGGGTATACGCCCCCTTCCCGGGCCTCTTTACGCCCCTGCCTTGTTTTACTGGCCCTCCTCCCTGCATACGGGCCCCTGCCGCCTGCATACTGGCCCTGCCCCTAAGGGGGTCTTCCCTTTTTAAACAGGGCCAAACTTTCGACTTTTTTTTTAATTTCTAATTTTTTGGGTCTAACAGATCCCTTTTTGGGGGAAATTTTGATGGGAAAGTGCTGGAAAAAGAGAGGAGTCTAAGATGTTTTTTGTTGTAAATTCTACAAGGCCGAGAAAGTGACCACTAAAGAAGACTTGGCATGCTGTACCGAACAGAAAAGAAAAATGGAAGGGAACAAAAAGGGGAAGGCGTCATGGGGGTTTGGGGCCCAGAAGGAGAAGAAAAGGGAAAGAGAACAACTCCCATCGAGATGACGTTTTCCTTGTGGTCCCTGTTCGGGGGTAAGTTTACTTCTGTTTTGGGGTTCGTCCCTGTATTCTTTTGGGGAGGGTGCCCTTTGACTACGGGTTGAGGGGGATTGGGGGTTGTAGGTTATGCGGGGGCTTATGTAGTTGTAGTGTGGGCTTTCCCGGGTTTGGAAAAGCAATTTGCTCACCTGACGTGATAGGGTTTTCCCCTCCCCCCCCCACGGTTTCTCCTTTGTTTTGGTTGTGGGGAGTTTCTCACACGAGCTTTTTGGGTGCATTTTTTTGATGGTTTTTTGGGAGAAATGTTAAAATTTTAAAACTGCTCGGGCCTTTCTGAAAACAAAACCCCCAAACCAAAAACCCCCATCAAAAAAAGGGCACCAAAAAAGGGGCTTCCGTGTGAAAGAAAGGTTTTAAATAGTGTAGTTTATTTTAGACAGTGGCAAAGGTGCGGGAAAAGGGACATTTTTTAACCCGAAAATTGTTTGGGGGCTGCTGGGAGTTTTGTGCCAGGGCTGTGTTTATTCCCGCCCGGGCCCTAAATAACCACAGAAGATGAAACCCTCATGAAAAAAATGCCCCCGCACTTCTCAGCTCAAGTTGCAGAACTACAAGCTCTGGAAGGGCCTGCAAAATGGTAAAGGGGAAAGGGACTGAAAAACAATGGACTAAACCTTAATATGCCTACGGCATTGCCCACGTTTTTTGGACAAATTTCTGAAGAATAAGGTTTCATCACAGCACCCGGAACCCCCTTTTTAAAAGCATGCAGTGCAAATCAATTTCCCTACGTCACCCTTGAACGGGCCAAACCAAGGTAGCAGCCCTAAAGTAAAGGGCCTCAGGGTAAAGCGAAAAGGGGGGGAAGGGCCGGGGGGGAAAATATACCGGGGGCCCAAAGGGGAGCCAAGACACCGGCCCCTAGGCGCCGTGTCACCCAAAGGGTGGCGGGATCGGGAAAGCTACCCCATTATGGCAATCCCCAAAGAGCTCAGAAAAAAAGGTTTATAAAGGGATTTTTAAACGACCACACTGGGAAGACGGGAAAAACCGGGGAAAAAACCAATTGAGACCGGTGGTTAAAGGGAACAAAAACCGGGCCCCCTTCCCAAGGAGAACAGCAATAAAAGGGGAAAGGAGCTACTTGTGCGGGAAAACCCTTGGAAATCCAAGGGACTTTTTTTGCCCCCCTAGGCGAATGTACCCTGCTTTTGAAAGAATTTGGGCCCAGGGGGCCCCCAAACAGTAAAAAGGGAAACCAAGCTTTGGGCCAAAGTGAGAAGTTTGTACTAGGCCCCGGGTATCGCTCCATGATTGCACCCACAATCAAGCCTTTTTCATTCTGTGCCACCCCCAACCCTCCCCTACAGCTAAAGTTCCCCATGAACCCATTTGGGCGAAGCCAGAATATCCCTTCCCAAAAGGATCCAAGTGGACCACATCCAAAATTTTCCCCAAAAAGTGAAAAATTTTCGGGAAAATGTTTAGTGGCAGTGGACATGTTTTCAGGGTGGCCAGATTTCCAATTTCCCAGTGGGCCACATGACTCCAAAGTAACGGCAAAAAAAGTTTTATTACTGAAATTGGCTTGTCGATTTGGAAACCCCCCGGTATCGAGTCAGCCCCGGGGCCAAAAATTCTCTTCCTGTTTTTCCCGGGAAATTTTGGAAAAAATTTTTGGGGGGGTTTGGGCCCCCACCCCCCGTAAAACCCTCCCCAAAGCTCCCGGGAAAAGGGAAGAGAAAGAATGGGACGCTGAAGAACAAACTCTTGAAAATGACCCTGATTTCCCCTTACCCCTTTTTGGGCAGAACTTCTCCCAATTTTTCTGTACCTATCAACAAACTCCAAAAGGGAAAAAATGGGCCGACCCCCTTTGAAAAAACTGTTTGGTAAACTCCCCATTTTTTTTTTAAATTTTGGGAGCATGATTGAATTTAGAGTTTCTGATAAAACTGTTCCCAATTTTTTGATTTTAATTGGGCCCAAAAAGTTGACTAATTTTTCAGCTGCATTTTTGCTTCTCTTCCAGAATCTACAGGTGAAAAATTTTAACCCCGACTTCAAAAACCCGGGGATGATTTTATGTGAAAAGGGAATCAAAAAGAAATTTCCTAAACCCAGATTTGAAGGTCCATTCACAGTGGTTTTTGGGTCACCCCACTGCGGTTAAAAATAGAAGGAAAGCCAATTTTTATCCCCCGCCTCTCACTTTCAAAAGGGGGCCCCCACTTTGATGATGCTCTTGTATATCCTTGCGTGTTGTGTGGGATTCTGGGAGAGAGCAAGAGGGAGCACCATATTTTGGGTGGACCTAAGCCAAACACAGAATGAATCAATTAATTTAGGGTCAGAATGGGAGACCTCACATCGAAAGGTAGGTTAGTAAGAGGAAGGACAGAGAGTTGTTTGATAGAAAATGGCTCTCTGCGAACCCTCAGAAGAAATCCTCAACCCCATCCCCCACGGTGTGAGCAGCTCCAAAGGCTAAATCTATGTAAATTAGAGTTTGAGTATAGGGAAAGCTTGGCATTTTAGGGGGGAATGTGAGGGTTAATGCTAATATGTGTACATGTGTGTTTCAATAAGCTAAAGTTTGTTTTAATGAAAATACCAAGCTTTCCTCCTTATAAGATCATACAGATATCCATATATCCATTTGAGGACGATGACTGTGCAGAATTGAGCATTCAAGATGGCCGCGATTTTCCCCGTGTATTCCTGCCCCAAAAAGCAACTGAGTTTCGAAAATACATTCCAAGAAGACTGGCTGTTACATCTGCCTGGCAACGACTTTGAACCAATAGAGAACTTGTGCTCAAAACCCCTTCCTATGGATGTCCCCCTGCGCATGCGCCCACCCCCCTTTTTTCTACTCGTATAAAAAGGGGTACCCCCCTGAATAAAAAAAAGTAGTGCATGGATAGATTGAATCGGAACAACGTGTCGGCTCTTTTTTTCTTTGGGCCCGGGCCCCTCACTAGAATGATTTGAGTACGGATGGGAACAAAAAAATCATTGTCGTTTTAAAACGCCCTTTAAAACAATTTAGTTTTATCTTGGACATGGTAGGGGGGCCCCCTTTTTAAAGTTTTTGCTTGGGGCCCCAGAGCTTCAAGGTACGCCCCTGATCCCAGAATCCTTAGTATGCACTAGAACAGCCAGTTCTGGACACATCCAGTCCTCCCAATCCCACTCATTACTGCTCTCCCAGTACACCTCCTTACTGCAATGGTCAGGTGCATGAAAAAGGCCAAGCTATGTTAGTGGCATCGTAGGTGCCATATGTCATGTACATCTCCCTATGGATGCATAGGCACAGCCAAAAATTCTGGTGCATGTGTTATTACAAATAGTGTGAGACCATGCTATGTGATGCATACTATGGTGACATGTACATTGGCCGAAGGGAATAGTGACATGAAAATCCCCAGATTGGCCCAAATCAACAGCAACTATAAAAAATATAAAATTGCATTTCAGGGGATAAACCCGGGAAAACCAACCCTTTATGGGTAAAAAAATAGGGAAAACTTTTTGGGACTCCGCACCAAACTGGCACCAATTTGTGGTACAAGGATTTTCTTCTTCAGGGAGGACCATAAAGTTATCGATCCTGAAGTAACGGTGCATGCTTTACCAAAGGAGGATAGATGTTAGGGAATTGACGACAGTTGGACATAGGTATAAGTTTTGGCCCCGTTGGTTTACAAGTACTGAATATTGTGCGGCTATTATTATATCGTTATACTAGTTAGCTATTTTCTGATGTACAGTACTGATGAGTTCTGTCACTTGAATGTTTTGCATTGCAAAAATTATATTATATAATTCAACAGAGTTATATCATTTGCTTAAAAAAATCTTTCAAGACAGTGCCAGAGGGGAGTATGTCAACGAAAAATGCACACACGGAGCCAAGCTGCTTTGCATGCAATGCTGGACTGTTTGCAGTTTTCTCGGAATGGAGATGAACCTGTAAACAACAGAAGAGTATATGTCAAGGCCAAGAAAAATGTTTGATGCGCGTCAATTTAGATGCTGCTGATCTTCTCTATTTTTCAATCTTTAGTGTATCATCTATAAAGGAACCATCGCATTGTGGTGGATATTGAAAAAAGCCCTTGTTTTTGGACCCCCTGTAAAAAAAACTTTTTCAAATAAAAAATTTTTAAAAGAGAAACTATAAAAATTGTGCTTTTTCCCATCTTTTCCTATTCTTCTGTTTCCTCTGCCATCCCCTCTTATGTTGTATTTTTTTCTTTTTTCCCCTGGGAAATAACTCCATTCCATGAAGTGGAAAATTTGGCCCATTCTCCCAAGTTAAACAACCCCCCAAACCCGGACGCAAAACCTGAAAAAATACAACAAAGCAACCCCCGCATTTTCTCGCCCTTAAAATGAAAGCCACCCTCAGCCTAATCCTTCAAAGTCATGAAATGTCTTGGGTGAAATTCCTCTGGAGGTTCTGTAGACTCAAAGCAGGCTTTTTTTCTACGGGTTATCAGCCTCAGTTTTTAAAATGGAATCCAAAAAATCTATGCCTGGAATGTTTTGACCAACTTAATCCCCCCCAAAGGCAAAATCGATGGGGGTACTGGAGGGGAGAAAGGGTTTTTGGGACTGAGGTGCAGAGGTCAACACCAGTGGAGTAAATTCCTGGGGCCCACCAGCAGAGTTGATTATTGGGGGACCACTAATGGAGTTGAATCTTGGGACCAACCACTGGAGTTGATTCTTGGAGCCCAGCATGGAGTTGATTCTTGGAGTCCAGCAGTGGAGTTGATTCTTTGGGCCCACCAGTGGAGTTGATTCTTAGGGCCCCATCAGTGGAGTTGTTTTTGGGGTACCCCCCGTGGACTGATTTTTGGGGCCCCTCCTTTGGGAAATGTTTCCCCTGGGCCCAAACCCAGTGGAGTTGTTTCTTGGGCCCCCCAGTGGATTTGATTTGTGGCCCCCCAGGGGATTAAATATTGGGGCCCACAAGGGAGTTGTTTTTGGGGCCCCCCCAGAGGAGTTGATTATTGGGGCTCTCCAGTGGAGTTGATTCATGGGGCCCTATCGTGAAACTGATTTTTGGCGCCCCCATTTTAAAGTTATTTAGGGCAAACCAGTGGATTTGATTCTTGGGGTCACCAGTGGAATGATTCCGGGGAACCAGGGGTGCTATTTTTTGGGGGCCCCAGGTAAGTTGATTATTGGGGCCCACCAGTGGAGTTGATTCACTGGGGCCCACCAGTGGAGTAGATTATTGGGGCCCACCCTACGGTTACTTTGCAATACTGCACACACTGCACATGATTCTTGCCCTCTGTCTCTTGTTTCCCTTGTTCTTTTGTGTAACAAGACGTATATTAAGTAGGGCTCTTTTCATATAGACTGACATTGCTTCTGTTTCAGGCAAAAACAGGGGGTATTCTCTACTGGGAGAAGTGGTACCCGGCTGGAGTTCGATAGGAGCTGAGAAGCGGAGTCAAAGGAGTCTTCTGGTCTTCACCCTTTAACCGCTTGTACTAGAGATCTGGGACTTCGTCCGGGGGAATCGCAAGGGGCTCTCCCTTTGTGGTCATCACGGTGAGGTGCGGCGAAAGGCAGGGCAAGCGAGGTCAGATATCGGAAATAGGTGTCACATCAACAAACTGGCAAGGAAGAAAGGAGCAGGTGCCCTATAAGCAGAATCAGGGCACAGGTGATTGGCCGTAGGCAAAAAAAAACGTAGCAATTTTAAGACACGAAGAGAACCACACCGGAAAAGGAAGAACCTGCGGGAGGAGAAAGCGCTATAGCGCGTCTTTTTACAGTCTGGTTCTAGTACAGCTTCATAGTTTTATTTCACAATCTTTTTTTGCCGACCCACTGTCATGTGATTTGTTTTTAGTGGACAACCCTTTTTAAATTCCCATAGACTCTTTTCAGTGTTTCCATGGGGGACAAAAACCTTTCCCTAACATCGACTTTCCCCCTGATTTTTTGTAAAAAAAGCAAAAACTAAACCTTTTATCCGGAGAGTAAAGGGAGCACCCAATCATTTAAGAATAGATAATTTTATGTTTTGGGTAGTCGATTAAGGAATCCCACTTTTTTTACTATTGTTGTCAGAAAAAAATTCTTTAAAAATACATGTATTTTGCGTCATGCAGACCAAACTGAAACCTTTAATTTTCTGTCATTGGAGCAGTGTGGGGAATATTTTTTGGGGGACAATCGTCATTTTTTGGGTTCCCACTGAGGAAAAAGCAACTTTTTGATCATTTTTTGGAAAGGGTGGTATAAAAAACTAGCCTTTTGAAATTTTGCTTTCTTTAAAGGTTCAGCAGACAGGACAGATAACATGGTATTTTAAATAGGTTTGGTTAGATGGATGAAGTGATACCAATTACTAAAATAGTACAATTGTGCATAGTTTTTTTTTTTTGTTTAGAATTTTTTTTTACAAAAACTTTTTTATTACCTTTTAAATTTATTTTTATTATTTATTTGGGACTTGTTAGATCACTTAAATAATGTAGCATTATTTGTAGTGTAATTCAAATTTCGTGAGGGGTTCGTCAGCTTAGCAGGTTTCAAGGTGAATAAGAGGCGGGGCTTTCAATAGGCTCAGGTCCCGTAATCCCAAAATTGAAGTCTCTTTTATTCTCTTTGACTCACTTACTGTGTTTTCACGTCAATAAAAATTTAAAAACTCAGCATCTACGGGGTTAAACGCCAATAGAGGTTTTACTTATCCAGGCAATTAATCCTTATCGGCATTTGAAAAAACTAAATGTCAAAAACCCCGGTAAGGGATGGAGTGGATTCCCCGGGCCTAACCCCAGAAAATTGCGAGGACTGACTGATTGTTACAGCCAAACCCTGCCGTAGCAGCCGAACAGAGACAGTCCAGCCTGGATCTAAATGGCTGTGCACCTTTCTTTTGAAAACCCCAAGGGCTTGGACTGGCGCACGGGGAAATAGGGAAACCCCGGTGGGCCCCCCTGATATGGTAGAACGGAGTTGTTTTTTTAACTGATAACATCCTCAAAAAAGGAAAAAAAAAGCAGAAAAAACAGAGGATAAAGTAATAGCCAGAGTATAGGAGGGGTACAGTCTTTTTCAGAAGTTGTAGGCTGGGCCCCTAAAAAAACTCCACCGGTGGCCCCCCCGAAAAAGCTCAACTAGTAGGCCCCCCAGGTCAAATCCCCTTGGGCAAAAGAGCCATCTTAACAGCATTATGGGCCCCTGGCGAGCACTGCATGGGCCCTGCTGAAATACAGACATTTAAAATAGGGGATGCCTCTACCCATCCAAATCCCAAAAAAGTGTTGCCGAGCACACCTTGTAAATTGGTATTTGTGCCTGGTTAATTATAATAAAAACAAGATATTTTATACCCGAACATAATTTTTTGTTTCCAAAATTACAAAATTTATTAATTAACACTTGTATATCCCTAGAAATGTTTCAGTTTTAAAAGGCGAAAAATTCATTGTGTAAACGTTTTGGGTTCCATGGCCTTCATCAAAACAATCGCGCAACATAACAATACATAATTTACCATAACACATATCCCAAGCCAAGGGGCTTTATCCCCCCAGCCCCCCAAAAATTGGGAGTTACCCCATGAAAAAAATCCCCCCAAAAAAATAAAATAACCCCCCACATGAATGAAAAAATACATCACAAAAAGGGGGACTACACAATTTACAACAAAAACCACATGCGCTAATAAAATGGTACATCAACTTACACCCAAAATGATAGGGGTGCCCGGATCATAAACACGTTGCATTTTTTTGCAACCTTATTTTTGTGATTCAAAACATGAAGGGGTTAAGACAAAAGTGAAGTGGAAAAAACCTCAGTGTTTTTTGGACGTAAAAATTTTATGAAATATATAGCAGGGGGTCGAAGAAGTTTCTAAATATTCAATAATCCTCAGTGTATTGCCTATCTCGGCTCGCTTTGCATGGGGATGACAAGTTACACGCTGCTCAAACTTTGGGCTGGGTTTTTTTAAAGTAACGGGGGAGTGCCATTCCAACCAGAACCACGTAAAAAAAAGGGCATCATGAGTATCTACTTCCCCCTCACTATAGTTACTGCGATGCGTTTTACTATCTCAAAAAAGCATTTTCTTTTAACGTTCCCCATTTCCTGTTCAATTTTAAACGGCTCCCTTTAAAGGAAAAAACACTATTATCCGAAATCACGTCTCTCAGGGAAAAAAAAAACCCTGTTTCCCCCCCCTACCGGTTACTGCATATATTACAAATAAAGTAATTGTATAGTAGCAGAAAATCCGCTCGATACAAAAACAAGGGAAAAATTGAAATGGGGTTGAAATATCCAAAAAAAATAATAGATCACAAAACTGTGAGATTACTAGTTTTTGGGTGTTAATGATCAAATGTTAAGGTATTTTTATTGTTAATTCAAAACGTGTATAGAATTATAAAAATAACTTGCCAAAATTATTTTAAATTTAAAAGTTAGTATATATGAGTATTATCCCCTGGGCATTTCACAAATTAGTGACAAACTAAACAAAACATATTAGGACACATATAATTGTACACATTAAACATCCCTTTCCACAAATCTGTTAGTTTTTAATAAAAATATACATACATGTATTCGTCCCAGGTCGAAATATTGAACTCTAGATAAAAAAATCAAAAGGATCAAAAAAAACTCATATTTACTTTTATCATCTTTTTCTATCTAAGGGAAAATCGCATTCTCGATTCAAACCACCGGGGGTGTCATTGTGTCTAAATGGTGTTCCCCCAAAAAATTCCTTTTCTACAAAAAGTCGAACGGATCCCACCCTTGTGGGGGTCGCCTGTTCTAATACTTAAAAATTAATGGCCCCCGAATGCTGGGCTTCAATAAAATGTGCCGGGGACCGGTAGCCACGTCTTTTTGCAAGGATGGTTGACTTATGGCAAGCAACTCTGTCTTTTACCTCTGCATTGTTGCCCCGTAAATAAGGCCACATGGGCAATTTCGATGTATAAACAGGGAGGAGCACATTTGAAAAAAAAAACCCCCAAAGGATCTTTTCCCCGTTGGGGGGTGCTGCACATGTTCTCCCCCTGAGATATTCGCACATTGTGCACAATGTAGGAAGCAAAAAGTACCTCTCCCTTGTTTGCTTAATACCCCCTGTGTTAATGGTCCTTAGAAGAGCCAATTTTCCCCTCTGAACCCGAGACCCTCAGGTTTTTTAGGTCGCCTAGATGAAATCAGATGGTTTTTGGAACTCATTGATTTGGGGGTAATATTCTCCCAAAAAATGGCCATCTTTCTTTTTTTAAAATATAAATTTGGGGCATAAAAGGGTGTACGTATAATAAAAACAAAACGTTTTCACTGTTGGTAGATCTTTAAAAACCCCTTTTAAAACCTCCCCATATAAGTGTTTCTTTAGGGTAATGTCTAATTCTAATTTTCGCCATTATCCCAATTCTGCTTTCTGTAGTACTGGATCTGTTAAATTTCTTTTCACCTTGCAAAATTGAATTTCGGTAAGGGGATTTCTGGTGTCTGGATACAACTCCTATAATCTAACAAACATTCCTACGTCGGTTTTGAAAAAATCCCTAGACAGATACCTTGAAATCTTTCTTACAAGTGTGTCCAAAAAAAGGATTTGTAGGTGTCATATTCCATTTTAAAATTTCAAACCTTTACAGAACCCTTTAGTGATCAAAAAAGTTCTGTAAAGATTTAAGGTTTTCCCCGCCTACGCAAAAAAATATCATCAAAATTTAAAGCTTCCAAATTTTAAAGCATGTTCGGAAATTCGCATTTGGATAAACAAAAACCGTCCTATAGGACAATGAAGGCGTTTTGGTTTGGGGGGGCAAAAAATTCGAACCCCGCGGTTCCACGTAGTTGCTATAAAAATGTCCCCCCAACAAAAAAATAATTGTCAGTCAACAAAACAGTCAACGTTCTAAAAAACAGTTTTGTTCCTCAATACTTAAATTGAAATCTCAATTCCTGAAGTGCCTGTAGCCTTTTGATGGTCAATAGATGTTACAGGCCCAACATCAAACGAATAAGATAGATTTATGGGTTTCCCCGTTTTATCTTTTGCTAATTGAAGAAAATGTATGTATCCAGCACAAAAGAACTTGAGGGGTTTTTAATTAAAGGGGTCAATACTTTTTCCAAGAGTTTAGCAATTGGGTAAAAAAGAATCCGTAGGCCACATCGGGCCCCCGGGGGTCTATCTAGACTTTTGTCACTTTAGGGGGAAAGTAGAATACAGGGGGACTTTTTTCTAAGACGCTGGGCATGTTTTGAATCACATAAATAAGGTTGACAAAATATGCAACGTGTTATGATCCATGGGCATCTACTATTTTGTGTAAGTTTATGTACTTTTTTATGGGTTTCATGTGGTTGTGTAAAATTTTAGTTGTCTTTCCCTTTTGTGATGTATATTTCATTCTGTCGGGTTTTTTTTTTTATTTATGTGGGGTTTTTCATGGGGAACTCTCAATTTTGGGGGGCTGGGGGGGTAAATGGTTTGGGGTATGATGTTATGGTTAATATGATATTTTTATGTTGCAGCGGGCTGTTGATGAAGGCCCCTGGAAGCCCAAAACGGGTTTTAAAACCCGATGAATTTATCGCCCTTCAAAAAATGCAAAAATTTTTCTTGGTATACAAGTGTGTAATTAATAAAGTTTTTGTAAATTTTGGAAAAAAAATTAAAGTGTGCGGGTTACAATATCTTTATCTAGCCCATCCCCGGGACACCAATATTATCACGCACTTATTCTGAAACGGCAGCCTGCGCCCACAAGAAAATTGGCAGGGGGGGCCTTTCTCCCTTTTCCACCATGGGTTTTTTAAAAGTTTTCAGTCTTAGAAATACACAGTTGAATAAACAAGCCCAAACCCAAGGGTCCAGGGGGGTTTTTTTTTTGTTTTTCCCGTAACAAAAAAACCATTTGGGGCCCCTTACTTGTGGGGCCCGGGCAAAATGCCCCCAGTGAGCCAAATGGAAAAAATGGCCCGGTGGCAATAGGAAACCCAAGTCCGACATGATGACCCCAACCACCCCAAACGCAACAAGTCTCGGGTACCTGTAAAGTCATCGGACAGTACCCCGATTTGGGCTGTAACCCCATGTGATATAGTAGCTGTGTGGAAAATAGAAAACCAGTGTGGGTTGTGGGTGATATGGTGCACCCTCGCTTGGAGTAGCAAAAAGGGCTCCAATTCAGGGTATTTTTCAGGCTTTTCTCATGGGGATTTACATGTGGGCGTTACACTTCTTGACAACCGACCAGCAAAAGTACACTTTTTGACAACCAAAATTTTCTCCACCCGCAAATTCCCCATTTTTTACTAATCAGCAGCTTTTTACTCTCTAGACTCTTCAGCTTCAGGTCTGGTGGTCATGCCTAAGGGCCACTTTGTAGCCTCTTGATATGCTTCCCTCTTGAGACAATCTAGGCAGGCCTGCTTCTCACCGTGCTCAGGACACGTTCTGTCCTTGTCTCACTGTGTTTCCTCGCCGTGCTCTACTCTAAGGCTATGGCCACGTGGCAGTGACAAAATGACAGTCGAATTCTGATTAAAGAATCCGACTGGTATTTTATTGTCTTTTCAATGGTTTTGGGGGACGGTTCTGTCCGCGCTTTGCGGATTCGGCAGTCCCCCTTAACCATTGAACAGTACATGTTCCACCCTAAAACTGCATGGAAGAATGTGCATGTTCCAATTTTTTTTTACGGTTTTTGGATTTGAAATAGACTGTCAGAAAATCCGAGCTGTGTAGAATACAGCTCAGATTTTCTATTGACGTCTATGGGAATGGTTGTCAGTCGGTTTTCAGATGTTTTTAAAATCTGAAAAACTGACTGAAAACCATGCTGTGTGGATGTACCTGGATGTTCTCTAGATAGTTCTGTGAGTTCAGGAGCTGTTGGAACTTCTCCGGCCTGTCCTACATCACTGCCGGCTAGTGGGTAGGAGATCCCCCCTTTTTGCTGCTGCAACAACTATCAAACTTACAAATACCCTAAAATAACAACTCTGAGGAGACTTTCTAGAATCCTCTGGCTTCCATTGCAGCCCCTCGATTCTGCATCACACTGATTTACTGCTGGCCCAGCTACACATATCTCACTCTATACCAGGTCTACATAATAGCAACATGGCTGCCATGCTACTAATGCTATCACACCCTACACCCATTTAATGAAAAGAAGAAAATCTCAGTCTTAAACATGATTCAAAGACAATTCTCCAGTTATAGAATTAAAGAACATACAAAATGGTGTCACTTTAGGCCTTTTATATATAAGTATGTACTTTAACAGTCTAGATGAGCACCAATCAAAATCCAAGCAAAGAAGCTTCTGTGACATTATGGTGCCATTGACCTTACCAGCTTAATAGGTTAATTGAGAAGATGCCAGAATGGCCACAGTACATATAAAATATAGACATCGAAAATAAGTGGATAAGACACAGGAGACATATCTACAAATCATGCTAAGGCAAGTCATGGAAAATTAGGTCCTGTCCATGCTTCATTCCTAATGGGAAATGAGTAGCCAGGAGGACTATTCAACATGCCTCGTGGTTAAGGAGTTTGTGTGGATAACCCTTTCCATTCCTTTACTTTAATTTTCTACAAAGTAAAGAGAGCCTACAGATACACGCAGTTGCCGTGCCAATTAGTCTTGTAGGCCGCTGGCTGTGAGAGGTGCAGTGCCCCAAATGTTGGTAAGACAGCCCTGACTATGGAAAAAAATTGGATAAAAGTCTCCACACTCACACTTTGTGGAGATCTCAAGCCATCAAATTGCACCTACAAGTCGCACATGAATGGAAATAACAACATATTAGAAGTCACAAAGAATGCCCTGATGGTCTTTATATGCCAATTTATTGGATAAAGACTGGTAAGAAGTTTGTATATCTTTACTATACAGACACTTATTACGTATGCATGAGCCTCCACGATGAAGCCAGGTGGTACCACACTGGAGACCAAGAGAAAGGGAGCCAGGAGAGCCTAACTGGCCAATTATAGGGGCCCTTCTAGCTACAGATCTATATCCAGGCTTTAAGATTTCCACCAGCAAAGGGCTGTAACAATGCTGGTGCACTCCCAACAACATTAAACAAGCGGATGAAGACAAGTGCACGGTTTGGTGAAGATTCATTACGGGTAAACAGAAGAGTAATAGCGTAAAAGCGATAACTGTTTCTGGCTAACTGTCCCTAACACCTGAACCTCTATCCCTGACATTAACCCTAAGCATTTGCCTTAAAAATGTCCCTAATAACTGACCCTAATACAGCAAGTGGCCTTAGGATCCAGCGAGTCCCAGGCAGGATTCAACAGAAACTAGACAAACACTAAGGGGAACATGTATGAAAACTGGCTTGGTCTAAGACTTTCTTTGTTGCCCCTAGCAATCAATCAGAGTGCACCTTTCATCTTTTTCAGAGCACTCTGGTTGCTATGGACAACAAGGAAAGTCTTAGACCAAGACAGTTTTCATACATGTGGCCCCAAGTCTATACTTCTACAAATTTACAAAGCCCAAAATGAAAAAAACCAAAAAGAAAATGGGGCATTATTTACTTAAAAACACAATTAATTCACACCAGTATGCTGAAAAACCACCATATTTTACAAGGGGAGACTGTACAAACCAAAAATGCTGATGAGACAACGACTCACACCTCTACTATACACATGGGGGTGGTTGCTACTGTCATAGTTGCAGATATATAAGGCGATACAATGGGTGCCACTTATACGGTTACGTGTGGTGCACCTTGCTGGCTTACAACCTATGAAGCCTCTACTATTCGATTGGGCAGCTACCCAGCACATTTCCGGTGTCCAAAGCAAAATACTGACTCCTTCTGCTCCCTAGTACTTAGGACAAAAATGCATTCCGAAAAAAATATCAAGTAATAGGTATTAGTTGATACCGACTGGGTTTAGTCTATTTTGCAGCCTTTGCAGCCATTCAGCTGTAAGTATGGCCCTGTGTTTGTGCTTTTGAGTAAATAATGTCCTATTTTTTCAGTGATTTTTCTGTAAATAGTGTAGGGACCTTTGACCTGGGTTGCTAGCTTACAAATATTTTGGTCCACAAACTGGGGAGCAGTGGGTGTCAGCGTCTTGTGTTGGACACCTGAAATGCCACTTAATCGAATACTAGAGGCATCATAGGCTGTAAGCCAGCATGGTGCCCCACACGTAACTGTATAAGTGGCATCCTTTACATTGCCTTATCTATATGCAATTATAATACTAGCACCCCCCCCCTCATATATAAAAGGTGTGAGAGTGGCTGTTTTATCAGTATTTGTGCAGTCTCCCCTTGTATCATAGCATGACTTTTCTGCATACTGGTGTGAACAGGTGCTTTTCCAATGTGCAGTTTTATCACACATCTGTTATATCTCTCCCAAGTAGCACTGGGGCATATATTGCCTCCTACTGGGTTTAGTCTATTGTCCAGCCATTGAGCTGTAAGTAAAGTCCAACATTAGGCCAAACAAGACAAGAAACCAGATTTTTCAGCTTGACACAACGGAACTGGCAATAGATAAGACAGAGCAATCCCACATCACAGAATTAGCACGATCCATACTTCTATTCTCTGTAATCAGACTGCCTTTTCCAGGTGAGCTTTACAGAGTATACTAATGAGTTCAGGTGCATGTCTAGGTCAGCTGATAGGCAAGAGTCATGAACAACTACTCCAAACAAACTCAGACAACAAGACAGACATAACGCAGAAATTCAAGCAAAAGAGCACAAAATGGCAGGAGAGTTACTGCCATTTGTAACAGGGGCCTAAATAAAAAATAGTCATGTATCAGAATAACTTACAAATCCAGAAAATTCGCACGTTAGTTTTAAAGGGGAACAATAAAATTGTACATGATCCGTGAGTACGGGAAGGTTAATGTATCCTGCTGTATTTTTACTCCTATTGCTTACTTTTTGTAACGTTCCCTGTTTATTTTCGAGTGAATTTTGGCTCACCTAAAAAGTAGGTTTGTCAACAACTTTTTCTTCAAAAAGAGCACTCCAGCCCATATTTTTGCTGACCTTTTTACCCATGGCCCCTATTTTTTCTGAAAAAGGGAATTTTTTGCCCACTAACCAAATCACTTCAGGCAGAGCTTCTTCCTTGGCGCCTTTAACATTTTCATGCCCCTTTCCCTCCATAAAATGCATTGTATAGGTTAAATCATGTATTTTACCCTTCTGATTTTTTTTTTTTTTTCGAGAATTCATGGAGTAAAAAATGAATTTCGCTGTGCAGAATGGGGGAAAAATTCCTATTGAATGAATCGAACTACGGGAAATGCTGTATTTGGGGAAACCATAAAGTTGATTTATATTTACGGGAACATGGGGTTGCTGTGAGGGGTGTTGGAGAGGGGAGGATATTTTAAAAAATTGCAGCATTTTCAGAGCTAACCTATAAAAGAAATAACTCATAAAAAAAAAACCCCCACCCCCAAAATTGACCGTAACCCTTTAAAGGGGGTTTTTCCCACGAAGTAAAAGGATGCGGAAATTTTTGAAAAATTAAATAATAAACTTTTTTCCCCATTCATCATTATTAAAAATTGCACCTTTTTTTTTTAAAACTGCTCCTTTAGTGATCCATTGTTTCCCCAGCTCGTCTCCGGGGGATACCCACTGAGAGCTTTCAGGGGCGCACATCCAGACATCACCTCTCCCTCAGGCAGCTACTGAATGTTAAAGCCCAAGGGCTGTCATTCTACTCCTTTTCCTCGTACTCCTTATAATTAGCAAACAGTGCAAATAAAAAAAAAAGAAACATCAATAAGGTCTGTGCATTGATAAAAGAAAAAAAAATCCACATTTGGTTCCTGCAGGGATTTGAACCGAGGACCCTTGGCCTGGGGGAAAAAATTTTTACCTAAGCACTAAAACTACCACAAGCCTTTTAAAAAAAAGACTTTTCTTTGACAAAAAGGAAAGGCCGGGTATGCACAGCTGGGTCACATGATTGCAATTCAAACAAATCACCCCACGCCCCCTTCTGACACACAGAGCTGAAAGCTGGATGCGGGGGTATGAAATGAATCGGGCAAAACCCCCCTTTAACCTAAGGGTTGTTTTAAGGGTTTTAAAAGGTTTAATTTTTTTTTATCTGGCAATGAAACACTCTCAGTGATTGTACCCCCCTTCCGACATCCTTCTCATGTCATTTTTTGGGTTTACTTCACCATGGGCCTAATGTTACTTAACCCAAATAATTCCGCTTTGCTTCCAATGCCCCTTCCAGTAATTTTAAACTGGGGCCCAACATTATAGTAAAAGGAAAAAAGCTGACATGACTTTGGGCCAAAAGGCAAAAACAGGAGCGTTGTGTTCTGGACTGGAAGTTAACCCCTTAATCAACTCTAACCCTAACTTGGGGTAATGTGTCAATGGTTGGGGGATGGGGATTTGAAGAAAAAAATTTGGGGGACTTGATCCTGGATTTTTTTTTTACATATTTGTAAAAATCTGTGTTAACAGAATGGGGCCCCATTTGAGCAACACTGTTGTAAAAACACCAATTGTGGCAATTTTAACTTTGTTCCCAAAATCCAAAACTCCAGATTTACCACCTGGATATTTTCCTTTACTAACTAGGGCGGGGTTTAAATAGTCATTTCACCCTTTTGGGTTCTTTTAGCCCAGTTTTTTTTTTTAAATGACATTTAAAAACTTTCTGCTCTTTAAATAGATTTATTCTCTAAAAGCTGATGTTTCATTGCATATTATAATTCCCCATAATTTATATATAGCCCACTGTAGCCCTCTTTTTTCATCTGTTGTCTAGTATGGTCCCTACATTGATGACCCCCAGTCCATGTAACCCTCTTTTGTCATCTATTATCTAGTATGTTCACTACATTAATGTTATCTAGTCCCTATAATTCTCGTTTGTCATATATTGTATAGTATGGCCACTACATTGATGACATGTTATTAAAGTAACCCTTTTTTATTCTTTATTGACTGGTATCTTCACTACGTCTAGTCTATGTAACCCTCTTTTGCACTATTGTTTGGGGATGGTCACTACTTTTTGACCCCCAGTCCCGTAACCCTCTTTTTCATCGATTTCTGAATATTCCTACATAGACCCCCACCTGTAACCCTCTTTTGTTATCTATTGTCTGGTATGGTCACTACATTGATACACTAGTCCCTGTAAAACCCCTTTTTTTCAACTATTGGCTTATATATTCACTATTAAGTGACATCCAGTCCATTAAACCCTTTTTCATTGAATTTTCTGGTAGGTCCCCCCCATTGATGACCCCCAGTCCATATAACCATCTTTTTGGACTGTTGTCTGATATGGTCACTACATTGATGACATGTAATCCATGTAACTCTCTTTTGTCATCTATTTTTTTGGCATGGTCACTGCATTGATGACCTCCCAGTCCATGTAACCCTCTTTTGTCATCTATTGTCTAAAATTTCACTACGGGGATGACCCAGTCCATTAGCCCTCTTTTGTCATCTATTGCCTTGCGGGGTCACTATTTTGATGACCTCCAGTCCATGTAACCCTCTTTTGTCATATTTTGTCTTGAATGATCTCCACATTGATGATCCTCTGATTGTGTGGAACGCAGATGTAGTGACAATACCAGACTTGACGTTTTATCTGAATAGCAGTTGCTTGGATCTTGAATTTTTCATCTCTTCTAAATTTTATATACCCTTTTTCTTGTTTGACATTTAGGGGGACTGTATATCGGGCCGCTCCGTTTCTGGTTTTTTGACCCCCCAGCTTAAACTGTCTAGCCTTGTCTAAGATGAAAGACAGTCGTAAAAAAACTTACGCATTCTCACCAAACACATCTTTGAGTGTGCCAAAAATGAATCAAAATTTGATGCGAAATTGTCATACAAATCCATAGAATGGCTGAGACAAATTGTGGCGCATCACAATTCTTCATACTGTTAGATCGTTCACTATTAAAAACAGACCTATAACTGGCGAGCGGCACCAGGTTCATACATTCCCCCTTTTTGTGTTATCCAAATAATAGTAGGAAATTATTATTATTATTTTTTAAAGAGCCATTGATTCCAGGGCCTGTTCATTCAAATACATAACATATGTCAAACAAGACAAAGAAAACATGAAGACTTACGACTGGCACAAGGGAGTGAGGCCCCCCGCGAGGGTTACAATCTACAGTAAGGAGGGGAGAGACAGAAGGTGAGGGCAACATATTTTTTTGGGGAGCACTGACTGCTAGGTTTTTTGTGGTTATAGGCAATCCGAAGAATGGGTTTTTAGGTTGTTTGAAAACCCGGGGGAGTGGGGGAGATCTTTTTTTTGGGGGAGTGAGTTTCCCAAACGTGGGGAAGCACGGAGAAGTCTTGGGGACGGGTTTTTTAGGAGCGAAAGGGGAGAGCAAAAGAAAAGGGCCTGTGAGGAGCGGAATTTCGTGAGGGGATATCGGAATTAAGGCAGAGATGTAGGAGGGGGGAGGTCAGGAGAGCCTTGTAGGCATGTTGCAACTTGAAATTAAAATTCCTGGGCAAAGGGGGAAACCATGAGGGATTTGGGAAGGGGAGAGGGAGAGGGGGTAACCAGGGGGGAGGGGGGTAAGACGGCGGAGTGTTAGGATGGGTTGAAGGGACAAGAGTGCTAGACGGGGGGGGCCGCAGAGAAGTATTTTGCAGAAAACACCCTGTGTGGGAGATCCTGTCATCCTACCCACATTATCAAAAATTCTCCTGTTAGGTGATACGGGCCAGCAGATATTTCTCTATTTTAAGTACTTTCCTTAAAGGTAGATAGGTAACATTATTACAAATTTGCCAACTATTCAGAAACCCACCTAGGACTTAAATCCCACACCTGGAATTTTTTCCCCCAAAAGACTAAAACCCAGGACATACCAAAAAAGTCCCAAAAAGCCCCAAATTTTAGGGAGGTTTTTTTCATTAACTTCTTGCCCCTTTTTAAACCCTTTTTTTGGGTCTTTTTAAAAAAAACAGGGGTGGTTTTCAAGGAGACTCAAGTTGGTAAAGGGGGGATGATGGGGTTTACTTGCTGAATTTGCTTGGTACCAGGCAGGTTACAGCTGTAAGTTACAAGCAGGACCTGCTACTAAACAGCCAGACCAAAACAGCTTTTTAACCCCTTACTGATACAGTATGTACCCATATGTGTTGATGCTGGTAAATTCCTATGTAGCGCCAGTATTAAGTGTTGCTTATTGCAGCCAACATTTGGCGGTAACAGCAGGGAATGGAGCCAGCTCTTTTCCCTGCTGTTTAACCCTTTAGATTCTGTGGTGATCGCAGCCTCAGCATCTAAATGAATGAGAAACTGTGCCATGCACCACTGATCAGCACCCCTGTGGCGAGATCATTGGGTGCCAATTGGTTAACATGGTGGCTGTAAGCCTTCCTTATGAAGGCTTCCATCACCACCATGTATGTGATTCTAATACTTCCTGCTCCGGCAGTAGGTGCTAGAACTGCCATTTTTTTTATACAATGCAGAAGGGTGTACACACAATCATGCCCCCTAGTGTTCAAGTAACCTAGGGGGGTCAAAGCTCAAGTCAAAAAAAAAAGTTTAAAAGTATAAAAATATAATAAATAGTAAATGTTGAAATCACCCCCCTTTTGCCATTTTACAAATAAAAAAGTTAAATAATTAAAAAGTTACACATATTTGGTATCGCCTCATCCGTGAAAGTGAGATCTACTAAGCTATAACATAATTTATCCCGTAGAAGAAAAAAATTCCAAATTTTAGGTCCCCTAAAAATTGACATAAAAGGTGATGAAAAAGTTGCATCTATCCCAAAATCCCAATAAAAAGTACACTTCAGCTGGCAAAAAAATTCATCATTACTCAGGTCCGTAGGTGGAAGCACCAAAAAGTTATTGGTTGCAGAAAATGGTGCTCAGGCGCAAATTTAAGAAATAGAAAATGTTTTGATTTTTTTTTACGGTACTAAAACATAACGAAAATCTTACATATTTGGTATCACCAGAATCGTATCAACCAGGAGAACACAGATAACACATCATTTATACTGAAGAGTGAAATCCATAAAAACAGCCCTCCTTTTCCCCGGAAACACGGCATGGGTACATTTTTTCACATTTTACCTCACTTTGAATTTTTTGACGGTTCCCCAGTATATTCTATAGTACAGTGAATAACACTATCAGAAAGTACATCTTGTCCGGCAAAATAAAAGCCCTCATATGTCTATGTAGGTGGGAAAATATAAAAGTTATGACTTTTGGAAGGCGAGGAGGGAAAGAATGAAGAGTCGTATTATTATGACCAGGAAGGGGTTTACTCCTCAGATGCCACAGTAGATGTGGCCGCAGAATGTCAAGAATTAAAAACAGGGCTGCCTCCCCGTTTTTGATACTGCGCACTCTTTGGTTGCTCAATAGCCACCCCTCTCCAATCACAATATGATAATGGAGTGACAAACGGTTGTAACGGCAGCTGGGTGTAATAGTAGAGTCATTATTGAACACGGATCTGCAATATATTATTATATACAATGTGCAAGTGATTACGCCCCCACCCCCCCCAAGATGACAAATACCTTAAGGGGACTAAAAGTACAAATATAAAAGAAGTAAAAAAATAAATATATTTTACAAATAAAACAATAATAAGGTTTAACAGCTTTACTTTTCTTTAGTTAATATTTTCACTGCTTGGAGCAATGGCAGACTTGGGTGCCTATAGCCCACCAATGGAGTTTATTTCTTGGGGCCCACCAGAGGAGTTCATTCTTGGGGCTCCTTAGTTAAGTAGATTCAGGTGGCCCAACAGGGGAGTCAATTTTTGATGGCCACCAGTGAAGTTGATTCTTGGGGCCAACAAGTAGAGGTAATTCTTGGGGCTACCAGTGGAGTTGATTCTTGGGGCCCACCAGTGGAGGTGATTCTTGGGACCCACAGGTGGAGTTGATTCTTGAGGCCCACCAGTTAAATTGATTCTTGGGGCTCACCAGTGGAGTTAATTCTTGGGGTCAACCAGTGAAATTTGTTCTTGGGGCCCACCAGTAGTACGGATTCTTGGGGCTCACCAGAGGAGTTGATTCTTGGGGTCCACCAGGGAAGTTGGTTCTTGAAGCCCACCAATGAAGTTGATTATTGGGGCTCACCAGTAGAGTTGATTCATGGACCCCACCAGTGGAGTTGATTCATGGACCCCACCAGTGGAGTTGATTATGAACTGCCTTTCTCCCTGAAAAGCAACCTCAGGCATGCCATTTCCAAGGACCAACTTGGGTTTCCACTGCTACCATGCGGGCCAGTCTAAATGCCATATGGGTAGATGGTATCAACTATCTTTGGTATCTGCAAAAAAAACATCTTGGTGTAGGCAAGCGTATCGAGTGCATGGATATAGCACTTGGACTTCAGCTATCTCTGACTCACCACCTATTTCTGTTTGGTCTACAGGGAAGAAGAATGTAGCAGATCAACGGCATGGTCAATGGCATTAGTGGATTGGTCAAAGACATTTAACACATCTGACCCATGGTATAGACTACAGTGGCTACAGTGTACTGAAGAGTCATGTTACCTAAATTTTTTGCATTCCAAAAATATATTACATAAGTTCTTACAGAATTACAACACTTTTTACGAAATCTTTCAAGGAAGTGCCAGAAATGTAAGACATGAAACTAAACTGCTTTGCATATAACTCTGGACTTTTCGAAAAAGGTTCCTCAGAATAGAGACCTGTGTATAAATATCTGAGAACTGCTCTGGGGTAAAGATGAGTTTAGAGCAGCAGTCACCCGGAACTAAGTGCCTTAAAGAGACCCATTTTTTAAAGGGGTTTTCCCATCTCAGACAGTTATCGATGGGATATGCTATGAATGTCTCATAGCTGCACGTCCCACCTCAGTGAACCGCACCTACGGTGGGGAAAATATGACCATGACCAAGACCATAGAGCTGTCTAAGGATATCAGGGTCAAAATTGTTGACCTGCACAAGGCTGGGATGGGCTACAGGACCATAGACAAGCAGCTTGGAGAGAAGGCAACAACTGTCGGCGCAATTATTAGAAAATGGAAGAAACACAAACTTCTCTGTGCAGTCTCTGTTCGAAGTACAATTGAGCGAGTGCGCTTGACTAAACTCCCATTGAAATGAACACCTCTGTGTTATATGTCCTCCATAGGCAGGTATAGGCAGTTTAATGTTCCCCATAGGCAGTTATAGGCAGGTATATGTCCTCCATAGGCAGGTTATGGGCAGGTATAAGTCCCCTATAGGCGGGTTTATAGGCAGGCATATGTCCCCCATAGGCGGGTTTATAAAGCAGGTATAATGTCCTCCATAGGCAGGGTTTATAGGCAAGTATATGGCCCCCATAGCAGGTTATAGGCAGGTATATGTCCTCCACGGGCGGGTTATAGGCAGGTATATTCCCCTATGGGCAGGTTATAGGCAGGCATATGTCCCCCATAGACAGAGATAGCAGGTATAGGCAGTTATAGGCAGGCATTTTCCCCCATAGGCAGTTAAAAGCGGGTATATGTCCTCCAAAGAGGCAGGTTATGGCAGTATATGGCCCCCAAGGCAGGTATAAGGCAGTAAAATGTCCTCCACAGCGTTATAGCAGGTTATGTCCTTATAGGTAGGTATAGGCAGGGTATAGGCAGATATATGTCCTAATAGGTAGGTTATAGGCAGGGTATAAGGCAGGTATATGTCCTTATAGGTTAGATTAAAGGCAGGGTATAGGCAGGTAATGTCCTTATAGGTAGGTTTATAGCAGGGATAGGAGGTAGGGTCCTTATAGGTAGGTTATAGGCAGGTTAGTGTCCCCCATAGGCAGGTTATAAAAAAAAACCAAATACAAACACTTACTTCACTCCCTCGCTGTCCGGTCTCCCGGGCGCTTTGCTCCGTCTTGGGGCACGGGCAGTGTGATGTCATCAGGCCGCGCACGCAGCGTGATGACACACGCTGCCTGTGCCGGAAACTCCGAACGGCCGCGAGTCTGCTTGCAGCCGTCCGGAGTCCACTGCGGAGAAGAGAGCGCTCGCTCTCTGCACCGCAGTGGTATCTTTTCACCTGTATGCGCTCCCAGAGGAGTTGCATACAGGGGAAGAGATCGCCGACAGCGCCCGGGCCATGGCAGCACCCGGACACTGCCGGCTATACTCGGCATTCAGTTATGCTCAGGATTCTGCTGTATGCGCTCCCTGAGGAGTTGCATATAGCAGAAGTGTCCCTGCCGGCGCCCGGGCCATCGCAGCGCCTGAGCGCCGACAGTGAACTCAGTATGACCGAGGACGAATTTTTCAAAACACATTTTTGTGCTAAAAACTCGGCTTATATTTGAGTATATACGGTAGTTCAAATTGGACTGTGTTTGCCCTATATACTGAACATATATGCTTTGTGCATCAGACACTAAGGTGTGGCCCCTCGTGGTTTAGGTCAGGATACATTTTTTATAATATCCCGACGGATACAACTTACAAGGGCAAGAAATGTGATGTGAATGGGGCCTAAGAAATTTGGAGCCAAAAGTCAATGCGGTCCATTGGACACTATTGTTATGGATCACACAGGAGATCTGCAGAGCTTTAGCTTCTTTTTAATAACAGAAACATGACTAAGATGCCCGAACAGTAAAATTTTTTTCTAGTTCGAGTAGAACTTAAACAGTATGGTGTTCAGTTCCGGGTTCTCGAACACCATAAAGTCAAGGGTTTAAATTTTTTTATCCATACCGGTGGGAAAGCTAAAATTACCACCCAAAAACAAAAACGGATACGTGTAACAATTTAGAAAAAAAAATTGGCTCAAAAAAATTTTGAGAGTTTAAAATATTCACTTTCAAGGGCTAAGAAAATGGGGGGACAGCTTTGCAAGCAGGGGCATACTATGGGAGGGAGCGATAGCAGCTCTACAGGCCCGGATCCTAAGGGAGCCTAAAAGCCCTTTTGAACATAAAAGACACTGGTTTTTTGGGGGAAATGGCCATGGAAATGGCGGGAAAAAACCCATTTAATTTTTGCCCCGGGGCCCCAAAAACTAAATTATACCTCGCTTGCAAGCTTTTCTTAAAAATGGGTGGCACAAAACATCCAAGGGGAATAGGAAGTTCAGCTGCGGGGCTAAGTATGGGGGGTGCAGGGTACCAGCCGCTAGGGGGCCCTGCATCCTGAGAAGATTTGGAGAAGGGGTTTTATAAAATTACGGGAACCCCCAAAATTTCCAAAAAAGGAACTTTTTCCCCCCACTAAAAATAATTTAAAAACCAAACCCAAACCCCACATTTTAGAATAATTTTCTTTAGTATAGGAAATTTTGGAAAAACTTTTTGGGGGAATTTACCTCCCCCTACTGAAAAAAACCCGGGGAATTTTTAGGGCACTGAGTATGTTTTTAGCAAATCCAGAAATTTGTAAACCCCTTATACCCAAATGTGAAAGGTTTAGGCGTTATGTAGCCTGCAAATTTCCCCAAAATAACAGCTTCGTTTGTGGAAAGATGCAGCCCAGCAAACCAAACCCCCCTAACTTTTTGCTGTCTTTTGGAAAACGAAAAAGCTATTAAGAGTGAGCTAAAAATGATTGAAAAAATATATAACATGGTCTTTGTGTTTTTTGGGGCACCCCAGTGAGAACCCAAACCCTTTAGCGATGACTTATCGTTACACTTTTTCTGTGCTCTGCACTAAATTGGGAAATGGCCCCAAAAATTTCAAAAAAGGTCAATAAAAATTTAAAAAGCTGAAAATGGCGTGTCGAATGACAGGGCGAACTAAACTTTAACCCCGATCGAACAGAAAAATGTTCGGTTCGAGTTCTAAAAAAACGGGGAATTTGACTCAAATTTTTAAACTTTTTCTCAAAGGGTTTTGGTAACACTATTTCATGACGCAAAGTGAACAGAGCCAATTTATCGGCTCTAGAGCTTTTTGGGGGAAATCCCTTTTAAAACATCCAAACTTATGATAAAGCTAAAAAAAAAATTTTTAAAATAAAAAGGGTTATATTTAAAAACCACATGGTGGGAACCAGGGGGTTTCCCCCCTTTGGTTCCCGTAGTATTTTTTTTTTGGGAAACAAGTTGGGTTATGACCACCGGGGTAAAAAGGTCACGATGGGTTTTTTGAAATAAACAACAAAAATGGGGATTTTTTTTTGTCTTTTTTAAAATGCTTTTATGGGTTTTAAAAATTAAAAGGTTTTTTTTTTTAGTGTTTTCCCTTTTTTATTATTTTTTTCCAAAAATGTGGGGGCTCTGCAGCAAAACCATTCACATTTTTGGGGATGGTTCACGCCTGCAATTTCTTTGCCTCTTGAGAATTGTTAAAAAAGCCAGTTTATTAACTTTTTACGTGACTTTTTCCCCAATACAAAATGGTGGTGTTAAAAACTTTCCCCGAAGTGTTTCTCACCCATCATACGACTGTGAGAATCAGGACTTGGTTGAGGTTGGTGTGGACTGAATGGAGTAGTAACAATCACCCCTTATGGTAAGTCTACTACTACACAGGTGGGACCTTGAGAAAAATTGTCCGTCCATTGTATCCTAATTTACGTAGACAAAGAAAACCCAACTTTTTAAATAGATCTATCTGCCTTACAAGTTTTTCCCTTTAAAATTGAAAAAAGCAAAGTTATGCGTGAAAAACATGTTTTTTTTTGGAAATTGTCACTCAAAGAAACTCAACTGTACAATTTCCCCGGGGGATGGGGGGGGGTTCCCCATGATTGTCACCTTAAAAAGGGGAAAAATTGTTTGGGAAGGTCTTTGGGGGTGCCTCACAAAAAATTTTCTCCATACATTTGTTTTTTCATT
Organism: Phyllomedusa bahiana; assembly: GCA_025379985.1. Taxonomy (NCBI): domain Eukaryota; kingdom Metazoa; phylum Chordata; class Amphibia; order Anura; family Hylidae; genus Phyllomedusa; species Phyllomedusa bahiana. The sequence continues at coordinate 10,228 of JAODAL010032647.1, read as the reverse complement.
ACTGTTACAGTTGTGAAAAAAGGGGGTTTTTTCCCCCAACAATGTTTTAAGTTTTTAAACATGAGGGGGAAAGGTAAATAAAAAATTATTACTAAAATAAATTCCCCTGTTTTGATTTTGCTTTGGGCAGGAGTTTAAAAAACGTTTTTTATCCCCCCTTTAAGAACAAAAGGGTTTCTTTGGTTACCGCCCCACCTCTCCACCCCCTTGTCGGTTTTCCCTCTTATCTCTCATTTTTCCCCAAAGTCCCCTAAAGTCAGTTTGCCCAATGGGGGTCCTCGCTGCAGAGTTTTATATCAAAGCAATGGTTTTTTTTTTTCCTAACTATAGGGGTTTGGGTTTTCTCCCCTTTTTGGGGGTTTCTTTGGGCCTTGTGTCCTACATTTTTTAAAATCTCCCCCCGTCTTGCCCAAAAATTTCGGGAATACTAGGAATAGCAGAGCTTACATGTTAGTCACTGCTATAGAACCACACACAGCCTGAACAGGAAATGTGAGTGTAATGTTTCAAAAGAACGTTGTTGCCAGTTGACAAAAACACACAGGAAAATGCAACAAAGTCCATGAAACATTCTGCGGGGGAAGGTGGAAAACCTTTGGGGACAGGAGCATTAGGCCCCGGGAAAAGCACCAGAGGAACTGTAGATTTGGGACCGGGGAGGAGAAACAGGGGAAAACTGCAGATTTGGGAAAAAAATAAACCCAAAAAAAGAAAAAACGGGATTTTGCCCCGGAACCCCGGGAACGGGAAAACCCGGGATGGCCAGAAAAAAACACGGCAAGACCCCAGTTTTAAAATCAGTAACTAGGCACTAAAGGGCAGAAAGGGTGTTTTTTATAGCCGGGCAGACGGGGAAATGGGGGGTCCAGCTGAAAATTCGGAGGTCGGTTTAACCGACCCCTTTGGGCTGGCTGGCATGGAAAAGGGGAACCCCCAATTTTTTTTGGTCGGGCAGGGCCCAAAAAGCATGTGAAAGCAATCAAAAATTCCTTAAAAGTGATTCAAAAAATTGTCTGACTCTGAAAAACTTTAACATTAACTTAAACAACCCCTTTGGGTTTAAAGTAAGAATCAGCGGGGAAGTAAGAAAAGGCAGGGTTTGGATGCAGCTTTTTTTGCAATAAGAAAAAAAAAGGAGAGCGGGAATATTTTGTTGAAAACCCAAAAGAAAATGGTGTTGCTAGCAGTAGTTTTCAATCTCCTTTACTCCAAACCCAAAACGCAAAATAAAGCACACAATTTTTTTTTGGAAATTGCCCTAATTTACCCTTTCCCCCTACATTTTTAAAAGCAAAATTCAGGATGGTGAAAAAACCCCCTTTTTAAGAAACCCTGAGAAACTATGAAAAGGGAAAAAATTGGGGTGATTTCAAAAGGACTGCGTCATTTTAAAAACCCCCCCAAAATGAAAAGGTCTTGTCGGGGGTTTTCACAGTATTTTGGGGTTAGCCCTCTATCAAAAGAAAAGGAAAGAAAAAATGTGCCCCCATTACGGGGGTCATGGGTCCCCCCAAACCTGGGGGGGTTTTTAAAGGGGGCTAACCCAACGGGACCAATTAAACAGAAAGGGCTATGTAGAACAAATTGTTAAAGAGAAAATTGACCCCTATCATAGAAAGGTGTCAGAACCATATAGGGTTGCCCACAGTTACTTTTCTAAGGGGCTAGGAAGCCGTTTTTTTGGTAACCCTTTTTTTTTTTTATGGAAAATTTGGGGTAGAAACAAGATAAAAAGAAAGGGAAATAAATGAAAAGAATCCAAAAAAGGGTTAGTTTTCCCCTTAAACTTTTTGTAAATATTGTATTTATTTTTTTAAAGGGGACAACACTGTGGATATGACAGTTTGGTAAAAATTAAAAAGTGTCAGGCAAAAACCCCAAAAAACGGTTCTTTTAATAAAAAAAAAAACCTTTTTGAAAAAAAAAAGCCATGGGTTTCCCACACGGGTGGGGCTGAAACTTTCATAAAACATTCCAAAATCGGGAAAACCAAAACTATCAAACTAAAGAAGCTATCAAAAGGGGACATTGGAACATTTGAAAAAGCATTTCTGCTATCCAGAATACATACAAAAAATTTTTGAGGTTCTCCGTTCGCACTTTTGATCAAAACTGCTTAAGCCACCTCCGAACTTCAACGGGACCTCAGGCAGGTGGTCTACCTAGCCATCTTTAACCCTTTCCTCAAAAAGTAGCCAAAATTCAGGTCTCATTGGGTAACCCAACCCTTTCCTTTATCCAAGAGAAAAAATTTAAAAAAACCCTCAACCCGGAAAGCTGCACTCTTATAACACCTGTGAAAAGTGGGCGGGTGCAAAAAAACCAAAATGGAGGCATCCCTTCCTCCCTATATAGATTAAAAACAATATAGCCAAATACAATATAGTATCTAAAAAAATACATTTTCCGCAACTCCAGTGAACCCGGGTTCCACTGGAGTTTTTCAGAAATTTTTTTTTTAGAAATATTTTATTTTTAAATAAAATTTTTATTAATTATATAGAAGGATCTATTTTTTTTTTACCCCCCCCACCTTTAACAGGCCTTTAAAAGTGCAGCTTGTAGGGTTGGTGTGTTTTTTTTATTTCTTTCTCTCTGGATAATGGAGGTTGGTTGACCCAATGAGAGGCCTGAATTTGGCTCTATTGAGAGGTAAAGCTAGCGTAGGACCACCCGACCTGAGACCACGTTGTAAGTTCGTGGGTGGCTTGAACATTTTTTGATCAAAAACATGGGAACTAAGAGTCTCAAAGTTTTTTCATGTATGATAAATAGCATAAATGCTTCTTTAGGGATTTCCATGTACACTATTGTCACCTCTCGTTTGGGTCCTATTCAGACCTCCATAATCCAGGGAATAAAGGAACCAGTTTACAATCAACACTGCACTGATTAAAAATCACTCACAGGCTTTTTAATCAGTGCAGTGTAACTTGTAAGATGGTATTCTAGATAGCAGAAATGCTTTTTCAAATATTCCTATGTCCCCTTTTGATAGCTTCTTTAGTTGATAGTGTGCTACTGGTTTTGGAATGTGTATGTATGTTGTAGCCGCACCAGTGTTGCACCTATGCTTATTTTTTCAAAAGTGTTTTTTTGATGTGCAGAACCATTTATTGTTTCTAGTCTGTATGTGGAGGAGTGGCTGCCTCCATTTTGGTTTTTTGCACCCATTCCACCTTCAACAGGCTTTTTAATCAGTGCTGTGTAACTTGTAACTGGTTCCTTCATTCCCCGGATTATGGGGGTCTGAATAGGCCCCAAAAGAGAGGTGACAATAGTGTGGGAACCACCTGCAAGAGGTCCCGTTGAAGTTCGGAGGTGGCTTAAGCAGTTTTGATCAAAAGTGTGAACTGAGAGCCTCAAAAAATTTTTTCATGTATTCTAGATAGCAGAAATGCTTTTTTAAAGTAGTCAGTGCACAGCTTGTATAACAGTGTAGATTTGGTGTGCCCTCAAAATAACTCAGCACACAGCCATCAATGCCTAAACCACTAGCAACAAAAGTGAGTACACCCCTAAGGGACTACAAAAGTAAGTACACCCCTAAGTGACAACAGAATTGAGTACACCCCTAAATGAAAATGGACAAATTGTGCCCAAAGTGTCAATATTTACCCTGGTTGTAGCACCTTTATGCTCATTCTCTTTAGCAAAGCATTTGGTTTCTTTGGGGGTGGTTTGGGGATCATTATCATGTTGGATACTGCCCTGCGGCCCAGAAGGGAGGGGGTCATACTCTGCATCAGTATGTCACAGTACATGCTGGCATTCATGGTTCCCTCAATGAACTGTAGCTCCCACAGCCAACAGCGCTCATGCAGCCCCAAACCATGACACTCCCACCACCATGCTTGACAGTAGGCAAGACACACTTGTCTTTGTACTCCTCGCCTGGTTGCCACCACACCTTCTTGACACCTTCTTTTTGAGACCAAAGGACATAGTTCCAGTGATCCATGTCCTTAGTCTGCTTGTCTTCAGCAAGCTATTTGCGGGCTTTCTTGTGCATCATCTTTAGAAGAGGCTTCCTTCTGGGACGACAGCCACGCAGACCAATGTAATGCAGTGTGAGACATATGGTCTGAGCACTGACAGGCTGATCCCGCCCCACCCCTGTAACCTCTGCAGCAATGCAGGCAGCACTCATACGTCCGTTTCGAAAATACAATCTCTGGATATGATGCTGAGCTTGTGCACTCAACTTCTTTGGTCGACCATGGTGCAGCCTGTTCTGAGTGGAGCCTGTCTTGTTAAACTGCTGTATGGTCTTGGCCATCGTGCTGCAGCTCAGTTTCAGGGTGTTGGCGATCTTCTTATAGATAGCTATGAGGGTAGTATAGATGTAGATAGATAGATAGATAGATAGATAGATAGATAGATAGATGAAATAGACAGATAACTAGACAGACAGACACAATTGCAGTGGCAAAAACCATCAAGCGCTACAAAGAAACTGGCTCACATGAGGACCGCCCCAGGAAAGGAAGACCAAGAGTCACCTCTGCTGCGGAGGATAAGTTCATCCGAGACACCAGCCACAGAAAGGTTAACAGCAGCTCAGATTAGAGACCAGGTCAATGCCACCGAGAGTTCTAGCAGCAGACACATCTCTACAACAACTGTTAAGAGGAGACTGTGTGCAGCAGCCTTCATGGTAAAATAGCTGCTAGGAAACCACTGCTAAGGACAGGCAACAAGCAGAAGAGACTTGTTTGGGCGAAAGAACACAAGACCAGTGTCATGAAAGTAGTCATGAAAATACAGAAAGCTCTTGAAATGAGAAGGTGTGTCCAAACTTTTGGTCTGTACTGTTGATAGATAGATAGATATGAGATAGATAGATAGATAGATAGATAGATAGATAGAGATAGATAGATAGAGATAGATAGATAGATATAGATAGATAATAGAAGATAGATAGATAGAAGATAGATGATAGATAGACAGAAATAGACAGATACAGACAGAAGCATATATATGAGATAGATAGACAGACTGACAGGTAGATAGATAGATAGTCCCACAGTGGAATACCCTTTTATCTGAACAGCAGTGATTGAAAGTTTGGGAACCCTTCAGAATTTTTTATGTTTCTGTATAAATTTGAGAAAATAAAGCAGCAAATCAAACAAATGAAATGTTGAAAATTGTAGACTTGGTTGTTTATTCATTGGGGAAAAGCACGGCTGTTCACTACCCATGCGTGATATAACAGTCACATAAACATCACAGGACAGCATTCTGGCACCTCAGTCTTGCGAATGTACAAGATTGACGCTTGCTCAAGGCAAAATCTTTTGGTTGATTACATAAAAGTACCAGTGTGACGGACATTTCTATTATTAGAAACTATTTGAAGTAAATCGCTTGGTTTCCTCATTGCAAAATAATGTCAGCAAATAAAGCATGAGACAGGTGGACAAACAGAGTAGATATTTTTTATTCATCGGCACTTTACATAGCAAAACATTATAATAAGCAAATGCATAAAACAATACAACTATACATACTGTAGTTATCCTGCAGCTAGACAATGGGACAGGTACAGCAAAGCTTACAGGGGTTTTCTCACCACTTTGATAAACTTTAACCCCTTAATGCACCCCGACATACCCGTACGTCATGATGCCGTAGTACTTAACTCCTTAACGACCGCCCACCATCTTTTGACGGCGGGCGTTTCAGGTCGTTCGTCTGCAGCGACGTCTTTTGACGTCACTGCAGACATCGGAGTTTGCGGCGCCCGGGCGCCGCAATTGCGCTGGGATCGGGGCTGTACTACACAGCCCGATCCCAGAGCATGTCCTGCAGGCATCGGGGAGCGGAAGAAACCCCCGTAACCCGATGCTTTAACCCTTTGATTGCGCGGTGCGTTACCGCAGCGAAATTTCAAAGGGATCCCCTCTTTTGTCGGGTGATCGGAACACCCGGTGACCCGAACAGAGCCGGGAACGGCTGCACAGTCACCCTGGGGACCTAGAGTGGCCCCAGAGCTGTCTGTTTTATGAAGCCAGTGATAGGACGCACTGTGTGCTGTCCTAATCACTCCCTTTGTGTCAAACTGACACAGATTAGAATGTATTAGCATATATGAATATGCTAATACATTACTAAGTGTAAAAAAAAATTTAAAAAAATGTTAAACAGTTTTTCCCTTCATGGGAGTCAAAAAGTACAAAAACCCCTAAAAATGTAAAAAAAAAAATAAAAAAAAAATAATAAAATAAAAATAATATTAATAAAAATAATTGTACAAAATTACAAAGCACAAAAAAACCTACAATATTTTGGTAAACCACACGACCTTAAAAAACCCGTAGAATTAACTAACAAGTTATTTAAGTGGAAATGTGAATGGTGTAAAAAAAAAAATAAAAAATACCTTTTTTAAAGGTTAAATATCCCCATAATGTACAACTTGTCTCGAATAAAACAGGCCTCATACAGCTGCTCATTGAAAAAAAAAAAAGTTAAAAACTGTTGAAACGCAAGGAGGCAAAAAACTAAAAAAATGTTCTTGCAATTTAAATACTTTTCAGGCGTTCGGCTTAAGGGGTTAATGCACTATGAAGTACGGGTATGACAGGGCGATCGTACGAGTATAGGATGTGCCCGCATGATCGCTGCGGGGGCCCTGCGGTGATTGACAGCTGGATTCCTGCAGTTGTGGTCGGGACTAGAGATGACGCCGCTCCCCATTCTCTCCTTCTAAGGAGCTAAGGAGTTTGACAGAGGGAGGGAACCCCTCTCTCACCCATCGGCATCCCCACAACGCAATTGTGACGTGTCCATGGCTGTCATGACATTTGGGAGTCAAACAATGGCCTCCGAGTTGTCTCTGATGTAGGCCTGTCAGGACCGCCTAGAGGTGGAGCCTGACAGCCTGAATGACAGGTAGGTAATACAGTCATATGAAAAAGTTTGGGCACCCCTATTAATCTAAATCTTTTTTAGTTCTAAATATTTGGGTATTTGCAACAGCCATTTCAATTTGATATATCTAATAAAATAATATTGCACAATTTTGTGTTAGTTACAATAAACCCCATTTCAATCTGGAAATATTACTGTGTCCATCATTATTAGATAATATTAAATTATGATGGCTGTTTTCAAACACCCAAATATTTAAACTAAAAATGATTAAGATTAATAGGGGTGCCCAAACTTTTTCATATGACTGTACATAGCAGTACAGACATGTACTGCAATGTACAATAGCAATGATCTCATGATCACTAAGTATAATCCACAGTGGGACAAGTGAAAAAAATAACTAAATAAAACGTAAAAGTGTAAAAAAAAATAAATGAAATACTGTAAAACACACATCACCCTAAACCCATAACAAATGCTTATCGATTAAAAAAAACCAAAAAATAATAATTGGTATTGCTGTGTCCCTAACTACATGGGCTATAAAACCGTCATGCTATTTAGTCTACACAATGAAGTTTGTAAAAATTATAAATAAAAAACACCAGAATTGCATTTCTTGTTCCTTCTGCTGCGCATAAAATGAAATAAAAAGCAATCAAAAAGTCATGTGAAGCCAAAAGTGGTGTCAATAAAAACATCAGTTCATCCCACCAAAAACAAGCCCTTACATAGCTCTGTCAGTAATTTTATCATACTCACAAACATAAGATTGAGAATGGACAAAAATCAAAAGCTTTTTCTCTGTGGCTATGCCCGACTAAAGATTTCATTAAGGAGCTTCTTCCTGGGCGTCAGGCATAGCTACAAAGAAAAGGCTTTTGAATTTTGTCCACGCTCGATTTTAGCTTCATCAAAATGCTTGACTGTAGGCAAGACTCACTCGTCTTTGTACTCCTCACCTGGTGGCTGCCACACACGCTTGACACCATCTGAACCAAATAAGTTCTGTAAAGGGAACTGTAATAGTTCTTCACTTTTAACATTGTATGGTACTTTTTCAGTAAAAGTATAGCAATAAGCAAGTGAAAGGGGTTTAACCAGAAGGTAAAATCCCCTGCACTTGCCGCTTGCAGCTAGGAGTTTCGGCCTTTTTGTGCTCACTTGGCTATGTATGGAAGCTCCCATAGAAGTGAATAGAGAGGACGGCCACAAGCGCCGCCCTCCTCCTTCACATGCATGGCTGTGAGTGTGTGCTAGCTGCAAGCGGCCAAAACAGGAGATTTTACCTGATGGTAAAACCCCTTTATGATTGTTTGTCAATTTGCATAATGGACTTAGCTCTTGGTGTGACTCTATTAATGGGGAGAGCCTAAGACAACAGTTGTTTTATATCTGTAGACTGAGATGTGAATCCAGCGCTGCCTGTATATAGAAACTTAGGGCGACATATATGATTTCTGCCGCCCAGACGCCACTTTTTATGCGCATTATATTAGTGTAGAGTGCGCCTGAATCTATGAACCTGTTCTATTGCTGGTCATAGATTTAGCGCTTTCTAGATACAAAGCGACACTTCAGGCTCAGGTAAACCACTTTTAAAGTGCTCTACTTGTCCCAGCAGTAATGCGCCTGAATTTGCCGTACTGAAGCTATAAATCTGTAGCTTCGTATGGTTGTAGTACGATGCCTCCGCCCCCCGCCCCCCCCCCCCCACCGATATCAGGTGCATTACAAAGTGCCGTTGACGCTCTTTAGTGCGCCCGATATTGTGTGCGGGAGTTTTAAATCGATAGCAAACGGGGCTGCGCTGGATATCGGGCTGAAAAGACTCCAGACTTCTGGCGCAGCTTTGTTCATACATGTCACCCTAATCGTGCATATGGCAGGATCCTCTGTAATGGCAGCCCCCTCCATTTGCTAAATACCCAAATTATAGCTTCCATCACAAACAGGAATGTAAAAAATGTCTGTGTCAAATGTTAACCTTCATGGTACATATAGGGAGGAGAACCGTCAGTCATCAAGGTGCAGGTAGATAAGATTATACAAATTGTGACAATGGAACTAGGTGTAACACTTTATAAATTGATGTTGACCTGGGACAAATCTTATGTGAAAAATGGCTGTATATTACACTGTGGAAATATGTACAATGAGAGCGGGTTACAGAGGATACAGTATGTATCTTTCCTACTTAAAGGGGTTGTCTCACTTCATCGATTCATCATATCTCAGTCCTGTTTTCTCGGTTTCATTTTTGAATTTACTGGCTTCTACTGGCCTGCAGTGAGGAGCTGCTGAGAACAACAGGTCTGTAGCTATAGCAACCAGTGCTGGCAGCCTATAAGGAGAGATCAAACAGGTGTGTACCCTAAGCGCCCTGAGAGCTGATGCAGCCATACAAGGGGGAAATCTAGGAATAGGTAGGATACTGTTAATGGACACATATTGCAAAGTGACTTGTTTTCGCAAGATCTTTAACATAAAAAGCAGCAATCCTTGTAATGAGAAAACCCATTTAAGAATTATGAAGTAGGCGTTTTCTGAAACCATCAAAGGCCATTTTTTGGGTCTTCTAGTTCTTCAATATTTGGTGGTGATCAGTCAGCCGAAGCAGACAGGTGGAGGGTCAGGGCAGAAGTACACAGGTGGAGGGTCATGGCAGGTGGTGATCAGTCAGCAGAAGCAGACAGGTGGAGGGTAAGGGCAGAAGTACACAGGTGGAGGGTCAGGGAAGGTGCTGATCAGTCAGCAGAAGCAGATAGGTGGAAGGTCCAGAAAGGTGCTGGTCAGTCAGCGGAAACAGATAGGTGGAGGGTCAGGAAAGGTGCTGGTCAGTCAGCAGAAGCAGAGAGGTGGAGGGGCAGGAAAGGTGCTGGTCAGTCAGCAGAAGCAGATAGGTGGAGTGTCAGGGCAGATGGGGATCAGTCAGCAGAAGCAGACAGGTGGAGGGTCAGGAAAGGTGCTGGTCAGTCAGCAGAAGCAGACAGATGGAGGGTTAGGTTAGGAGATGATCAGTCAGCAGAAGCAGAGAGGTGGAGGGGCAGGAGAGGTGCTGGTCAGTCAGCAGAAGCAGAAAGGGGGAGGGTCAGGAAAAATTTGGGGATCAGTCAGCCCGAAACGACGTGGAGGTCAGGGCAGAGGGATCAGTCGCAAAACAGATAGGTGGATGGTCAGAAAGGTGCTGATCATCAGCAAAGCAGATGGTGGAGGGGAGGAAAGGTGGGTCAGAGCGAAAGCAATAGGGGGGGTCAGGGCAGATGGGGGTCAATCAGCAAAACAACAGGTGGAAGGTCAAGGGAGGTGTGCAGTCAGCAGAAGCCCCTAGGTGGAGGGTCAGGAAAGG
>JAODAL010032646.1:0-46659 GCA_025379985.1 Phyllomedusa bahiana | reverse complement strand
TCTGTCATTGTGCCATCTGGGGCCTACTACGTTTTCCCACCCCCAAAGAATGTCTTTGGGGGCCCCCCAGCCTGACCTCACGCTGCTGCTGCCATGCCCTCCACACTGTCATTGTGCCACTTTATGACCTCATGCTGCTGCTGCCGTGACCTCCCCACTGTGTCATTGTGCCAAACTCTGTGGCCTACTCCTTTTTTTTTGCCACCTCCAGAATGTCATTGTGCCACTGTTTGACCTCATCCTGCTGCTGTGGCTGCCGCCGTCACCTCCACACCCTGTCATTGTGCCATTCTCTGACCTCATGCTGATGCTGCCGTGAACGCCACAATGTGTCATTGTGCCACTCTGTGACCTACTCCGGTTTTTGCCACCTCCAGAATGTCATTGTGCCACTGTCTGACCTCATGCTGCTGCTGCCGTTACATCCACACTGTGTCATTGTGCCACTCTGTGGCCTACTCCTGTTTTAGCCACCTTCAGAATTTCATTGTGCCACTGCCTGACCTCATGCCGCTGCTGTGGCTTCTGCCGTGACCTACACACTGTGTCATTGTGCCACTCTGTGGCCTACTCCTGTTTTTGCCACCTCCAGAATGTCATTGTGCCACTGTCTGACCTCATGCTGCTGCTGTGGCTGCCGCCGTCACCTCCACACCCTGTCATTGTGCCACTGTCTGACCTCATGCTGCTGCTGCCGTGAACTCCACACTGTGTCATTGTGCCACTCTGTGGCCTACTACAGTTTTTTCCACCTCCAGAATGTCATTGTGCCACTGTCTGACCTCATGCTGCTGTGACTGTCGCCGTCACCTCCACACTCTGTCACTGATGTTGCCACCTGAGCTCTCAGCTTGTTTTTTTCCAGCTGTCCTTGCCATGACTTTATCAGGCTACATTCCCCCTTCAGTTTTTTGATCAGTTTTGCCCTCTTAAGTGCCCAGGGAATTTTTTAGTGCAGCGATTCTAAGAGCGGCGGCAGTCATCTGCGTGTCATACTAAAACACAATATTGTATGAAGACCAAACCAAACTCCCTCTGCATATTTAAGCATGGCACAATGTTCAACAGCACCCTGAAGGCTGTGTGCAGCCTGGAAATAGCTGTTTTTTAATGCGATTCGTCCTGAAGTAATTCGGACCGAAATTAATTTTGTCGGGAAATTTGGCAAAGTGACCGAATCGAATTTTTGAGAAATTCGCCGATCTCTAGCTGTGTCATCACATCAAGCACTTCTCAGCTTCTTCAGCATCACAGATTTTCAAATCCATTCCTTTCCACAGAGGCTTTTGCTGAATGTCTAGAGAAAAGGAAGAAGGGGAGAGAAAAAAAAACAAACAAACTGGTTGAGTTCTAGGGATAATCTTCTATTGTAACCACAGTGTCTTGGGGCTGTCTACTTCCATTCTGATAGGGGCTCTAACCAGTTTTCTACTCAGGTACTGTCAGCAGGACATTCTCAGGGTACTAAACAAGGTTATTTTGTTTTAGATGGATGCAATTATTTTCCCTCGCAAAGGAAGATATCAGCTGGTGGCCAGGTTGGTCCCACCTGAATTGATAAGATCTCTCCAATGTTTAAACAACTTGCTTCATCCACAGATTTGTCCGGTCAAGATTGAGAAACCCTTGTTAACTCCACATTGAATTTATATAAGGTGGTCTCCTCCTAAGACTCGTCCCTCTCAATGGTCAACAAGCTGTTTGCTTAGTTCTTATTTCACATTTTAATCACAAACTATAGGGTTATTGTTTCCAATAGACCATTGGGCCCCCTTATTCAACTTGAACAGAAGGGTACAAGACCTCAGCTTATGGTGTAAGGCTGCTACAAGATTAGGAAGTACAGATACAGTTTTCAGAAAGCTCAACAAGTACATAAGAGGCTTTTTGTACTGGTAAAATTTCCTTAATCTGAAGCAATGTAGTCTGAATCAAGGAGTGCTCTTCAGTTTGAAATCAGGTTTAGGGTGTTGACTTAGTCTTCTATGATCTTCTCTCTAGACCTCTAGAGATGAAGCTGGAGTAATGAAGTTTGGTCACTGGCTAAACAAGATCAGTCTTTGTTATGCATAGTCTCTTCAATAGCTGGAAGGGGTTGCAATCACGGGTCTTATGTGTGATCCCTCTATTTCTTAAGATCTCAGGAGTATATAAAGATAAACTCAGGGCCAGGGTAGTCATTCCAATTTTGACTAAAAAGAGACCAGTGTCCTCTCATGTCAGTGTGATTGCAGAAAATATTCTATAATCTGCTCATATGAAAAGATCTTCTAATCTATGTCCGTCTAGATCCGTCTAGAGCCAGGCAAAGCTGTCTGGCATGGGTCTATCTTAAGAAATGCTTAATAACCTTCTGCACATTGGTGGAGCCTCAACCTTTGGAGTTTACCACATTATCAGCTCGATTTCTATAGAATCCAATCTCTCTCCTTCCAGTTGCTCATCTCCTGTAACAAGGTGGTGTGAAGGGTGCCAACAGAAATGCTCGTTAAGTGAACTTCTAGGATATTACTACAATATGAGATGATATATTTTCCATTTACCCTCCTGTCAAGTGCTTCTTTAAAGACCCCAGGGAAAGAAATTACAAGCTTTATCTTCCCAACAATGGTATCTAAATATCTGTCTAGTTTTCGGTTCACGTAATAATGACTGTTGGCAACATTATAGACAGAGGTAAGAGTGCACGTCTTACCGGTCTGGAAGTCCCACAAACGGACAGGGTGCCGGTAGCGGCTCTTCTGGTTTGGGTGGTTTATTCACCCAGAAGTGCAGTTGGGTGTACCACTTGAGTTGGCTTTGCTGTCTGGTATGTTTTTACTATTCAGGATATGCTGGAGTCCTTCATGTGGCATCTGAGTACAATATTAACCAGGGAATCTTATCAGTTTTTTCTTCTAGATTCTTCCTTCGGATCGAACTGCTCATCCCTTTGATAACCTCAGGAAATGGTAAACTTATCTTGTAATCAATATTCCGAGAAACTGGAAGTCTGTTTCTTCACTTACAAGGGCCTCCTACAGAAAACAAAGTCAGCATAGCCATTGACACTGGTCCTATAGCAATACTTCTGTGTAATGATCAAGAAAAATGAGCTAACACCTTAGGGGACATGTATGAAAACTGTCTTGGTAAAAGATTTTTTTCTTGTTGCCCTTAGAAACAAATCAGAGTGGCCCTTTCATTTTTTTCAGAGCACTGTATGAAATGAAAGGGGAACTCTGATTGGTTGCTAAGAGCAACAAAAAAAGTCTTAGACCAAGACAGTTTTCATACATGTCCCCCCTTGTGTTCAAATAGCATCCTTATTGCTGAATATAATTAAACCTTTACTAGATTAAATTTGCTAAGTAGCTACTTAGGGTGACATGTATGAACGGGATTTGCGCCTGTTTTCTGGCGTATTCTGCGCCTCACCGGCCCGAATCCGCTGTCGGACGCAGGGATGCGATGTTAAGCGCAGCCTTCGCCACTTTCGGCTGTGCCTCACATGAAGGGGTGTGTAATGGGCGCGGTGTGGGCGTTCTGGGGCGGGACGTGGCTCATTCGTATCCTCCGAGGCATGCATGATCGCGGGTCGGAAAAGTGTGGTAATAACTTTTAGGGCGCCCTTCTATCGCGCCCTTCTTTCTCCACTCAAAATAGACGCACTACATATGATTGGTGGATTCATATCTGCCGCCTGGTCTCAACCAATCAGCTCTTTTCTGCCTTTTTACTGTATTTTTAACTGTCCCGCCTTTGAATGTGATTGGTCCACACTTCTCCATAGCTTAAAATTGTTCCCTGTCGCTCCTATTCTGATTGGTTGGTTTCTGCCGACCAATGAGAAGAGCTTAAAGAATTTGAATTACTGTATTTCCCGGCAATTCTCTATATCGTAATACCTGATGTAACGCCAGTGTCGGTGACAAACGTGTTGTTAGGGATTTGATCGATTTATGTTTATAGAAGGTTTGAGCTCTTTTTCAGATAATATTTTATACTTAATAAAAACGATTTTTTTAATCATACTCCATGCCGCACGGCGCTGGAAACCGAGATTTCATTTCCCAATCTGGCCATAGACTACAATGGGAAAAGTAGTTCTCGCGCTCTGATTGGCTGAGATAGCCCAGCCCCCTAGCTCAAACCCAAACAGCTCTTTTCTGCATTTTTACTGTATTTTGAACTGTTCCGCCTTTGCCTGTGATTGGGCCATACTTCTCCATAGGACAACTGTTACTCCTATTTGATTGGTTTGAAAGCCGACCAATGAGCAACACTTACAGAATTTGAATTACTGTATTTCCCGGCAATTTCGAATATCCCAATTCCCGGTGTTGCGTCGGTCCCGGCGACACACGCGTTGTTAGTGATTTTATTCATGTATGTTTATAGAAGGTTTTAGCTCTTTTACAGAGAATGTTTTACACTTAAAAAAAAACGATTTATTTACTAATAGTCCATGCCTCACGGAGCTGAGATTTCAGTGCCCCGATCTGTCCACTACAATGGGAGAAAGTAGCTCGCGCTCTGACTGGCCGGGATAGCCAAGCCCCCGCTAGGTCAGCCAATCAGCTCTTTTCTGCATTTTTACTGTATTTGGAACTGTCCCGCCTTTGAATTTGATTGGTCAATAGTTCTCCATAGGTTATAATGGGTCCCTGTCGCTTCTATTCTGATTGGCTGGTTTCTGCCGACCAATGAGAATAGCTTACAGAATTTGAATTACTGTATTTCCCGGCAATTTCCAATATCCAAATTCCTGATATAGCACCGTTCTAGATTTCTGGAAAGTGATTTTATTTATGTATTTCTTTAGTAGGTTTGAGCTCTTTTTCAGATAATGTTTTACACGTAATAAAAGCGATTTTTTGATTCATACTCCAAGCCGCACGGACATGTTTAATGATTTTTCGCTGTTTTCCAGCCTGTCTCGTTTCGGAATACATGTTCGCCGCAGTCCCTCACTGCACCTAAATCCCGCACTGCGCCCCACACACTGGCGAGGCGCGGTAAACTTTTCACCGCATGTATGAGCGCACCTCCTCGGACGGCGAATCTCAGGCGCAGTCCCGCACTGTTCCTAAGTTCCGCACTGCGCCTCACACACTGGCGAGGCGCGGCGGACTTTATACCGCATGTATGAGCGCTCCTCGGCGCCGACATACATGAGGCGCAAATTTCGCCAGAAAGCTGGCGAAAACGTGCGCTCCGACTTGGCGAGATTCATACATGTCGCCCTTAGTGTTCTCTACGAACGTTGGCATAAGTCTGAATACTTTAGAAGATGCTTATTTTGCATACTGTCCCCACTTGCTTTTTATACTGTTTTGGGAAATCCCTTTGTGTGCTGCCTGAGGATGAAGGGGAAAACTAAGATTTTCTTACCGAAATCTTTATTTCTCTGAGTCCGAAGGCAGCACACGTATCGCACCCTTATAAAAAAAAAAGAAAATGTCTTTACTGATTTAAAAAAGAAACAGGTCTGTCCATTGTCTGAGGAGAGCTTATATGGGTGAGGTGGATCTAATTAATGCTTGAATTATTTGAACCTGATACTCATTTCTTTTCTTCTTTCCTAGCTGGGATGAGGAGGATATTAACCTATTGTGTGCTGCCTTCGGACTCAATAAATATTTCTGTAAGAAAATTTTAGTTTTTGAACTCCTGGTTGTCAGTTGTCAGAAAAGACCACATTTATTAGGTATGCCGTAGAAAACATTTCTATTTCTAACCCTGGTTTTTAGAAAAGACCACATTTATATAATCCGTGGAAAAATATTCTATTTCTACTCCTGGGTGTCAGAAAAGATGATATGTATTAGCTATTCCATAGAAAACATTTCTATTTTTACCCCTGGCTGTCAGAAAAGATAGGATTTCTTAGATAATCTGTGGAAAAAATTCTATTTGTACTCCTGGTTGTCAGTAAAGACCACTTTTATTAGATATTCCATAGAAAACATTTCTGTTTCTATCCCCGGTTGTCAGAAAAGACCACATCTTAGATAATCTGTGGAAAAATATTCTATTTGTACTCCTGGTTGTCAGAAAAGACCACATTTACTAGGTATTCCGTAGAAAACATTTCTATTTCTAACCCTGGTTGTCAGAAAAGAAGGTATTCAGATAATCCATGAAAAAAAAAAAAAATATTTGTACTCCTGGTTGTCATAAAAGACCACATGTACTAGCTATTCCATAGTTAACATTTATATTTCGTCCGCTTGTTGTCAGAAAAGACCATATTTCTTAGATAATCCGTAGAAAATACTTTATTTGTACTCTTGGTTGTCAGTTGTGAGAAAAGACCACATTTCAGAGAGATTCCGAAGAATCTTTTTTTTATCAGCAATACTTAATTGATTTGTATCAAAATGGTACATGAGCAAAATATGATCATATATTTGATTAAGCATAAGGCAAGAAATAGGGAAGGGGGAAAAACAGGGAAAAAAAAGCAACAGGAAAAATAACATATGCCATGTTACAGTAAATAAAGTCAAACATCTTATAGCCATAGATAGTGAGTCAACAGCAACTATAAAAGTCCTTCAAGTCCTTTAAAGCTGCATCCAAAGATATAGGTATTGTTTGCCTGAAGAACCTTCATCACCATATTTCTCATTAGTTAACATATAGAAAGAAGTCCTACTAATAAAAGTAGCTGCATTGTAACCATGGAGACCAGTTATTTCTAATTTTAGATAATTCATGGGGAGGTGTAAGTAGGCAAGTCTCATGGTGGCATTGACTATTTATCCTGGATATAACTTCCCTAATGCTTGGAGTATAGGGTGTCTTCCAATGAGAGGCTATGACACTTCTAGTTGCAATTAACCCATGTAGAAGTACCGTACGAAAGGCATAAGGTATTTCCTCATAGTTCAGATCCAGAATTACTAGTTCAGGTTTTAATTTGAGTTTACATTTAAAGAGTTTATCTAGCAGTATTTCTAGTTCTTGCCATAGAGGTTTAACTAATGGACAATACCACCACATATGAAGTAAAGAGCCTCTCAAGCCACACCCTCTCCAACAGAAATGTGAGTAACCGGCCTTGATGTGTACCAGCCTGCTGGATTTTAATACCCATTGCAGGTGAATTTTTCTTAAAAAGCTCTATATGGTTGGCACATCTAGAAAATTTTATTTTGACATATTAGCCGCCATGTTTCGTCTTTTTGCCGAGCATGAGAAGTCTAGTTCACCTTCCCATTTTATAGCATAGGTGGGTTTAACATCAAGGTTAACATCATATAAGGTTTGGTGAGCAGAAGATAAACCCTTTATGTTTTTCAGCAAAAAGTTAAAGAATCGTGAATTAGTGTGGGATTGAGATGGCCAATTGTGTGTTTGAACCCAGTGTCTCAATTGGAGGTATAAAAAGAATTGATGTCTAGGGATCGAGAATTGATGTGCCAGTTCTTCAAATGATTTGAAATGTCCGTTATGGAAAAGATCCCCAACCTCTCGTATCCCTAAGGCTGTCCAAATCGAAATAGGTATATCTGGGGACATAATCTGTAATACTGACAAATGGCAAGATGATTTGTTTAATTGTACTTTTTGTTTAGACACTATAAACTTATGTCAGACTGTGGCTGCATGCGGGAGAGATAATAATTTATATGTCTTAGGCGAGTCTCCAATTAGCATTGCTATCAACTGATCTTTAAATGATCCATTAGTGTCTGTTGCATTTTCTATGCACGCTCAGTGATGGTTATGTGGTGCATTCCAGAAAAAATAGAAGTTCAAGAATTGAGACAAAATTATAATGCAACAGATGAGGTACAGATAAATCTCCGTGCTTCGTTTTCCTGTATAAGTATTGTTTTTTAAATCTGGATCTTTTAGAACCCCATATAAAGTGTAGGATATGGCGTTGGAGATAAGTAATTAAGGTATTAGGGAATAAAAATGGAAGAGATCTAGCAACTAGGGATGAGTGATTATAATTGACAAAGTTGAAATTGGCACGATTTTTAGGTTGATCGGAAATTTCCAATCACGCAATATTTTAGGTCAGAATCTGCACATAAACTATTACTATCGCGCCATTTTCAGTGATTCCTGTCAGCTTAGAGCATAGAGCAGGGTGACGACGTCATGACTGTGATGTGTATAGTTGTCATTGGCTGGAAAAATCACATGACCTCGTTTTGCATAGAACAGCGTTTCCTGTTCATCATCAGTGTTTCAGTGTCTCTCACTAGAGCAGGATGTGTTCTAGGTCTCTCTCAATACAGCTCAGCTCAGCTCAGAGACACAGTTCTCTTTATTCATACAGACAACTATGCTTTTAGCTGTGAACATTAGAACATAGGTAGATTAGAGAATTTCAGCTCTTAGTTAGTTAGACAGAGACTTTTAAAGAAGCATCTAGCGCTGTACAGCCGTGGAGGAGGGGTGGGGGCGAACACAGACAGGCAGGCAGGCTTTTGAAAGGAGAGTGTATATTGTGCAGCCCAGACCCCTGCTTTGAAACCTACATTTAAATGGCTTTTTTTTACAAGTTTTTGGCCAGCACACCTCGCACTGAGGGTGAAATTGCACCTTTATTTTGTGCAGCCCAGTTTTGTTCAAAGACCAACCTGTACTTTATTAGGATAACAGAAATTTTCTAGTAACTGCAGTTGTATTTTCATAGGTGCAAAACCCACCTTTTGTTATCCGTATTTAAATTTTAAATAGGTGTTTTTCACTTCGGCACAGCCCAGTTTTGTTCAAAGACCCACCTTGTACTTATATTAGGATACAGAAATTTTCTAGTAACTGCAGTTGTATTTCATAGGTGCAAAACCCACCTTTTCTTATCCGTATAACTTTTAAATAGGTGTTTTTCACTTCGGCACAGCCCAGTTTTGTTCAAAGACCCACCTTGTACTTATATTAGGATACAGAATTTTCTAGTATCTGCAGGTGTATTTCATAGGTGCAAAAAAACCCCCCCCTTTTCTTATCCCTTTAAATTTGAAATAGGGGCCTTTTTCACTTTGGGCGCACCCAGTTTTGTTCAAAGAGCCACCTTGTACTTAAATTTGAATACAGAAATTTTGTATTAAAATGATGTTTTTATTTCATTGGTGCAAAACCCACCTTTTCTTATCCGTATAACTTTAAATAGCTGTATTGCCCTTTGGTTCGCCCCAGTTTTTTTCAAATAGCCACCTTGTACTTAAATTTGGATACAGAAATTTTGTAGTTACTGTTGGTGTATTTCTTTGGGGCAAAAACCACCGTTTGTTATCTGTATAACTTTTAAATAGCTGTATTGCATGTTGTGCGGCCCTAGTTTTTTTTTTTTCAAATAGACACGTTGTACGACAATTTTGAATTGTAACTTCTGAATATTTTTATTGCGCTCGGTGAATCTCATTTGCGCAGATAGCGCACTTGTATGATATTTTGTTGAAAACTATCAATTCCTTGTCCTACGGGCAGTTGTAAACCCTGGGACTGAAGGAAGAACACTGTTGATTTTGTTTATGGTTCTTTCCCCCAGACCGCATTTTTACAGGTATTCACTAGAAACAATTTTAGTTTCTTATCCTAGTTGGCTTGTAGGGAAAATTTGAGGGATTTAAGAATAGCTGTGATTTGCCGTCTTTCAATAAGAGACTGTCAAAAACTCTTCCATACCTTCTTAAATTTTTATCTTTCTGAACATGGAGCGAAATGCAGGTGGTAAGCGAACAAAGAGGGGTTTATGACATGGAGGTAGAGGTACAAGAGAAGGTGCTCCTTCCAGTGCTGGCGACAACACGCAAACCAGCAGATCTTCGGTTGCAGGACCATCAGGCCTGTCATCGCTGGGTGGGGCCCAGTGAATCTCAGTAACGAACAGTGTCGCCAATCTGTTCTTCAGTGGTTTATGCAACCTGCATCCAGCAGTCTTACCTTCTCGTCCTCCCTGTCACGGCAACAAATTTCGTCATCAGCATCGTCAGCATCCATCCAACATTAAGCGAAGTAAGCCAAAATGTCAAATCTTTTACACACCACTGTGGATAATCCATTTTCTGAAGACCTTTTTGATGACAAGATGCGGATGGGGTCAGAAGGCATGTCAAAAGATCAAGAGGCCAAAGAGGATGATTTTGTCTGCTTTGACACCGAATCGCTTATGCCATCAGAGGAGGAGAAGGAAGCCGGTCAATCGGCAAAAATCCCTGGCGGTCGGCAACGTCTTGCAGTGCCTGTTGCTTGTAGCCTGCTGCTCCTGGATGCAGAATGTCAGGGCGAGGAAGCCACCTTTGTTGATGATGATGATGATGATGACGACACTGCGGATCCAACGTGGTCTTTTCAGCAGAATTTGCTTGCGAGCACTTCATCACTGGACGAAGAGGAAGACGATGGGATAGTGTCAGTACGGGTCCGCCTCAAAAAGGGAGAGGGCGGTCGCACAAGTCCGTTGAGATTATTCCGCCAGCCACGATCAGCCGAAACACCCCTCCTCGCTTATCGCCGTATCCAGGACCTCTCCAGCCTGGGCCTTTTTCGTGCAAGCCTCTGTGTCATTCAGTGATGTCACGTGCCGCCTTTGCCGTAAACGCATCAGTAGAGGGAAGAATCTTAGGTGTTTAACCACCACCAACATGTCTAGTCACGTGCAGCGAATGCATGAGTTGAAATGGAGGGAACACTTGGCCAAAAAAAGGCCACACCGATCCCGGGCGTCCAACTACTGTCACACCCCTCTGTCTCCGCCTCCTCCTCCTCCGCCACCACCAAGCGTTCCTCAGCAGCCCATGTCCCTCAGAGTCATTTAATCAAGGATCATCCCTCCGCTTCACCTCCACCGTCGCCCGAGTACCACCACACCACCAGAAGACACCCTCCTACCCATTTTTCCCTTCCACCAGTTTGACAACCTGCACGCCGTACAGCGGCCAGTCTAGCAGCCAGCCTTCTGTCTTCCAGGTGTGGGAGCGGGAAAAAATACTTTAACCCAAACCATCCCAAAGCCCAAAAACCTGAATGTTGGCATTGCCAGGGTTTTGCCATGGAAATGTTGCCTTTCCGTCTGGTGGACACAGATGGGTTCCGCCATGTCATGGCCCTTGCCTGCCCCCAATACCAGATGCCGAGCAGGCATTTCTTTGACAGAAAAGCCGTCCCTGCCCTGGCCAGCCAAGTGTCATCTACAATTTTCAAGCGCGGTTGTCTGCATCGTGTCCGGAAAAAGTCCATCTGACCACTGACACATGGCTAGTAAGCACGGCCAAGGCCGCTATATCTCTGTGACAGCTCACTGGGTGAGCTGGGTGGATGTCTCTGGTGGCAACGGTGGCTCTCGGGCTCGGCGCACGCTCTTCAAAACCGCAGGGATGGTGCAGGGTTCTTTCCCCCAAGGTCAAAATCTGCTGGCCGCTCTTAAAATCGGTAGGCTGGAGCACATCCCCTGCCTGGCACACGTCATGAACCTCCTCGTCCAGAAACTTCTAAAGCACTACCCGGGTCTGGACTGCCTGCTGAGGAAGGCTCGTGGTCTGAGCTCACACTTCCGCCGTTCGCACCCTGCTTCGTCCCGTCTGGCTGCGTTGCAGCGTCAGCTAGGCCTTCTCGTCAACCGTCACATTGTTGACGTGGCAACACACGGGATGTCCACCCTCCACATGCTCCAGCGATTGTGGCAGCAGCGCAATGCCAGTGCGCCATACGAAGTGACACATGGTCTGACAAGCAGCGGTGTGGACCTTGGGGTGTTGAGCCCCCTAGAGTGGAGGCAGGTGAAAGAGCTCTGCACCATCCTTGCCTTTTTGAAGAAGCCACCAAAATGGTCAGTGCGGTCAATGCCCTTGTCAGCATGAGCATTGTGGTGGAACGATCGTTGGACACTCTGAAACATCAGGTCCCACCAGCGACGGAGGAGGAGACGGACACAGATGCGGACACGGAGCCTTTCTCTTCGTCAAATCCAGAAGGCCCGACAGTTTCACAATTTTATCGGTCTTCATTAGGCAGTGGTTCGGGGTCCAAGGTGGTGCCTCAGCTCTCAGGGTGCATCATCTGAGGCAAGTCAGGGCTGTGTTGAAGCTGTGCCGGAGGAAGCGGAGGAGGAGGAGGATGGAGGTATTCCTGGACACCGACATTACCAACGTCCCTGCCTTGGAAAGAGATTGGCACGAATTTGAGGCAGAGGAGGAAGATGAGGAAGATCAGTTTGCTAGTGCCCCTCGACCCAGAGGCTTGGCAAATCAAGGCTCCATCTCTCACATGAGTGCATGGATGCTCCATTTCCTCCAACATGATCCTTGCATAAAGGCCATCAAAATGAACAACAGTTACTGGGTGGCTACCCTCCTCGTTCCACGGTACAAAGCAAAACTCAGCACTTTCCTTCCACCCACCCAAATAGAGAGTAAAATGCAGGAATTGGAGACCGTGCTGAATGATCAAGTGGAGACATCTGTTGCGTCTGCTTCACGTTCTTCAAATGTCACGGTGGAACAACGTCAGCAACGTGACAGCAGTACAGCTCCAAGTAGCTGCGGCAGCAGCAGCAGGCATTGTGGCAGAAGCCTAAAGGGTGACCTCTGGCAATCTTTATTTACCACCTCACCAACGTATGTAATGCAGGGCACACATACGACACACAGAGACAGGCTTAAGATCATGGTACACGACTATCTGCGTCTCAACACCGATGTTTTTGGATATGTTCCTGACCCAATCGACTTCTGGGTATCCAAAATGGACGAATGGCCCGAGATCGCTCGCCACGCCATAGAGGTGTTGTCCTGCCCAGCAGCCAGCGTCATATCTGAGCGGACCTTCAGCACAGCTGGATGATCATTACAGACAAACGCATCCGGCTTTCCACAGATAATGTGGATCGTTTGACTTTCATCAATATGAATCAATCATGGATCTCTGATGATGTTGTGGCCCCAATTGCCGAGGTCACAGATTAGTTGCAGGTCTACTTCACATTCCTCTTCCAACAGAAATGGTCCTCTTGAAAAAAATGTTTTTAAAATGATCATTTCTTACTGCAATTTTTATTCTCAGTTCCCAAAAGGTCATTTTGCTGGTTTTGTGGTGAGGAGACTATAAAGGACACCAATTGTACAAGGTTTCTTGATAAAAACGTATTCCATTTACTCACTTCATCTTTCAAAATTTTCGCACTGTCAATGGTTTTGGGGTCATGGTGCTGTGAGATACAGCTATAATCAAGGTCCTTTGGAACAGAAATGTGGCTTTTAAGTGGCATTTCTCCCTCTCAATTTTTAACAGTGGCTGAGAAGTCATTTTTATAATTTTTTGGGTCATGCTGCTGTGAAATGCAGCTATACTACAGGTCCTATTATAAAAAATGTGGTTTCTAACAGACATTTGTTCTTCACAATTATAAAGAGTGGCTCAAGGGTCATGTTTTGAAATGTATGGGGCATGGTGCTGTCAAAAACAGGAATAGGTAGGACACTGTTAATGGACACATTGCAAAATTACTTGTTTTTGCAAGATCTTTAACATAGCTAGCAATCCATGTATAGACAACCCATTTAATACAATTAAAAAAAAGAGAACAAAGACTTTGGTGGGATTCCATCCTATTTTAAAAATGTGTTTTCTAGAATTAAACTACTAAAAAACTTGCATGTACAAAATAGCTGGTACAAATATTCCTCTGAATTGTACAAGGGAGGTAAAGGAAGACTTGACCAGATGTAGGTTATTCAGAGGACATGGAGTATGGAGCACGGACAGAGAACAAAGAACAGAGACAATATCCTCCAGCACGTTGAGTAAAACGAGAAAAAGAATGCCAAGACAAAGGGCACCTGTGTGGAACAGGAGCGTCAACCACCAGCATTTCCAAGTGAAGCTCAATTGTTCCTCACTCATACGGAGGGGCAAGCGCTACCCAGGTCTTGACTGTGTTCTGAGGAAGGCTGGAGGTCTTACCTCACACTTCCGCTTCCACACTCTGTTTCAGCATAACTGTTTTCGTTGCTGCGTCATAAGGGCATTTTTACCGTGTTAATAGATGACGGACACCAGCCCTGCCTCTGACCGCACCCACTGTAACTCTGGCCCCGGCAGCTGAACCTTTGTGTTAATAAATGACAGACGGGAGCCTGGGCTCTCACCCACCCCCTGTAAGTCTGGCCCTGTCAGCAGAACCTCCATGTTAACAGAAAACTGACGGCCAAACACTGGCCCCTCACCGTTAGGGGGCAATCAGGAGAGCTTCAAAATTCTCTAAAAAAATCAGATTTTGAAAAAAGGTGATTTCTATGAAAGGGTTAAAATTTGTGTCAAAAAGGGTCCAGGGCTGGACACAAATTGCAAATTGCAATTTGAGGAAATTTAAAATTTCTGGGGCTGGAGTCACTATGGGGTCGCATCATTTGATCACCAGGGGTGTCTGTCCCTAATCACTGAAAGAAGGATTTGGAGGAAAAATGAAACCAATGAATTAATTGGCTGAATCACTCAGAAGCCAGGAGGGCAAATGTCTTCTCAACTAAGAAGTTTTTTGGGAATGATTAGGTCATTTTTATTAATTATGGTGTTTGCGGTCTAATTAACACATCTACATGTGTAAAAAATACATTTTAAACTGTAGGGAGTGGTGTATGTTGTATGTTATCAAACTTGAAAAAGAGCAAAATGATAATAATGTAAAACTATAAATAAAAACTTCCCTAAATAAATTCTGTAAACAAATGTCAGTTACCAAAAAATATACTAAATGACAGTCACTGTACAAATAGCATAGTGCCACTTTGTGATCTGTGGGTCAAACAGGTTTAGGGGCTCATGCTGTGGCCCAGGACAGGTATAGTCATTGTCCAGTTCAACTAAAATGGTGGTTCAAAGACTCCTTTTGCCGGCACTTTTTTTAATCTGGGGTCATGCAGGTTTGGGGCTTATGCTGTGCCCCAGGACAGGTATAGTCAATGTCCAGTTCAACTAAATGGTTGTTCAAAGACTCCTTTTTCCGGCTATTTTTAATATGTTGGTCAGAAAGGCTTAATGCTCATACTGAGGTACAGGACAGGGATAGTCCATGTCCAGTTCAACTAAAATGGTGGTTGAAAGACTCCTTTTTCCGGCACTTTTTAATCTGGGGTCATGCAGGTTTGGGGCTTATGCTGTGCCCCAGGACAGGTATAGTCAATGTCCAGTTCAACTAAAATGGTGGATGAAAGACTCCTTTTTACGGCACTTTTTAATCTGTGGTCAGACAGGTTTAATGGTCATACTGTGGTACAGAACAGGTATAGTCAGTTTCCAGTTCAACTAAAATGGTGGTTCAAAGACTCCTTTTTCAAGCAGTTTTTAATCTGTGGGTCAGACAGGTTTGAGGGTCATGCTGCGGTCCAGGAAAGGCATAGTCAATGTCCTGTTCAACTAAAATGGTGGTTCAAAGACTCCATTTTCTGGCACTTTTTAATCTGTAGGTCAGACAGGTTTGATGGTCATGCTCTGGTACAGGGCAGGGATAGTCAATGTCCAGTTCAACTAAAATGATGGTTCAAATAATACTGCCTTCTGGAACTTTTTAATTTGTGGGTCATGCAGGTTTAAGGGTCATGCTGTGGTAATGGATAGGGATAGTAAATAGTCTGTGACTTTTTTTTTGACTCTTGTTGCCTAATTGTGTTGCCTAAGATATTGCACGTATCCAGTTTACTGTTGTGGATGTTAATTCCAGCTTCTCCAGCCCTGTTTGGATGTAAGAATGATGGAGTTGTTCCTCTCCCATAGACTTTAATGGTCATCGGCGATAATCTGTTATCGACTATTGGAAATCGTCTTGCTAATTGGTGATATCGACTATCGAATAGGTAACGATAGTTGACACAATCGCTCATTACTACTAGCAGCATATAAGTATTTAGGTAAGAGAAGCATCTTAGTAAGGTTAATACGTGCCAACCATGAGAGGCTCAATCGGCTGTTTCTGTAAAAATAGAGGAAGAAACATCTGCTAAATTCCTATGTATTGTGACGTCTATGTTTGGATAAATCTTGATTCATAGATAAGAGATATATTCGTCTGCCCATATAAAATTCACACCTGCAAGTTGCGATCATTACGATTGATGGCAATTAATGGGCAAGAGTGTAGATTTCTAAATGTTAAGTTTATAATATGATATTGTGAAGTATCGTTTTAACAGGGTAAGAAGAGCAGGAATAGATGAGTTCGGTTGTTGACAAAAAATCAGAATGTCGTCAGGCATATAGACTTACTTTATGGATCTTCTGACCTATCTTAATTCCTTGAATAAGAGGGGTGTTTCTAATGTGTTTTCGCTAAGGGCTCTGCACATAAGTCATATATGAGGGGGGACAAGGGGCATCCCTGTCCAGTGCCATTAGGTATCTTAAAACTCTCTGAGAGAAATCCTGAAGCAAAAACCCTGGCAGAAGGGCAGGAGTATAAAGACATTACTGCCAAGAGAATATGGCCGGAGAAACCGAATTTTAATAAAACACTTTTCATGTAATCCCAATTTATTCTGTCAAAGGCTTTTTCTCCGGAGAGCAATAGGTAGTTTTTCAGTATATGCTAAATGTAAAATGTCTATGACGCGCTGTATACCGTCCCGTGTTTGTCTATTTGTTATGAAACCTACTTGATCTTTATTTATCAAATAAGGGAGTATACCTCTGAGTCTATTGGCCAGGATCTTAGAGTAAATTTTGATGTCTGAATTTAGTAAGGAAATCGGCCTATAATCGGTTACCTGGTCTGTAGATTTCCCAGGTTTGGGGATAGTTGATTTAGTGGCTGCAAGCATTTCCTCTGGAGGGGCCCCTTTGACAGCAATAGAATTGAAATCCCGCAACATGTGCGGGAGCAGGGTATTATTAAAGAGTTTAAAGTATTCATTTGTAAGACCGTCTGGTCCAGGGGATTTATTGCATTTTAATTGTTGGATTGTTGTTTCAATTTCTGATATTGTGATAGGGAGGTTAAGGGAGGACAGCTGTTCATCCGTTAAGGAAGGGAGAAAGACTTCATCAAGAAAACTGTCGATATCATCTCTCTGGACCGGTAAAATAGAAGGAAAAAGAGAAGAGTGCACGATCCAGCAATTCACAAGCTCCCGTTTTGTCTTCTGAATAAATCTTGTAGTTTATTTAATCCATTTAAAAGGCCTAAGAAAGGTAACAGGTAGTGGAACACAGGTAACACACCGACGCATTTCAGGAACAATTTCCCTTATTCATGGTGTAACATCCATGTGACGTGACTTCCTTTTATATTCAGGATTGGCCAAAAACGTCACATGACAAGAATATTAAAACATGTTATTAAAATCTCAATAAAACTTATTAAACAATGAAAAGTGTCTCTACCAATTTCCTAATCTTAATATTGAAAGATGCGGAATCTACATTCAGTAATGGAACATGAGATCGTGCTGCTTTTTTAGTCCCTGCGGGGCTCTGGTGTTCAGGCGAAAAATCCACCAGGCCTCGCGGTATAACAACTTTTTTCTAAGATCTCCTCCTCTACAAGGTTTACGGACAACTTCTATAACATTACAAGTAAAAGTACTGGTATTACCATAATGACACTCAAAAAAATGGCGTGAGGCCATGGATACATTTGTTACTCCTGCCTTATTTATATCAGAAAAATGTCTGCGTATTCGTGTTTTTACATTTTTTGTACTACAACCTACATACTGTACCTTACAAGCAGTGCATGTTATGAGGTAAATGACATTTTTAGTATTACAATTTGCATAGGACAGTATTTTAAAGCTCTCACCGTGGCTGTAGAACTGAATTCCTTAGTGTTGATTGCATACTGACAAGTTATACATTGTGTATGTCCACAACGGTAAGATCCTTTTGTTGTTAGCCATGTATTTTGTGCACATTTTTTCTGAGTGAATAGACGCGGAGAAAGAAGATTTCCCAGAGTGGGAGCCCATCTTGATACATATCTCGTATTTTGAACGATTTGTCGGATATTATCTTGTCTGTATAAGAAAGGCAAATTCTTTTTAATAATATGTATTATTTTACTATATTGGGCACTATATGTTGTGCTAAAAGTTATGTTGTTACTATCTGTTGTTTTTATATTTCCTTCCTTTTGTTTCAACAGTGTTTCCCTACTCATAATCAAAGTTTTCTTCATTGCTTTGTTTAAGACCATTTCTGAGTATCCCCTTTGTTTTAATCTTTCACTAGCTTTTTCTTGATGTTCTAAAAAAATATCTTCCGAAGTGGAATTACGTTTTAGGCATATAAATTCCCCTAAAGGGATGTTATCAATAACATGCCTACTATGCATAGAATCAGCCTTTAAAATTGAGTTTTTCGCTGTTATTTTTCTGAAAGGTGCCACTGTAACTATTTTTTGATGTTTGCCTCCAAGTGTAACATCTAAAAATGCAATAGTGTTTTTGTGCCAATACGAGGTGAATTTTAAATTGTAATTATTATTATTCAAATATTCCAAAAGTGCATTTGTTGATAGAAGTCCATCTCCCTCCCACACCAGGAGGAGATCGTCTATGTATCTCCCATACCACCTGATGTGGGAGAAGAAAGGGCAATCACCTGAAAAAGAAACTGTTCTTCCCAAGTGCACATAAAGATATTTGCTAGTGCTGGGGAGCATTTAGCTCCCATAGACGCTCCACTTTTTTGGATACAAAATTGACCATTAAATGAGAAATAATTGTTGGTCAATAACAAATCCACGCTCATGACTATAAATTCATTTATAGCATCTGAATATCTGCTATGTTTTCTCAGAAAATTTTCAAGTGCTATGATAGCTGTGTCGTGAGGGATGGAGGGGTAAAGACCAATTATGTCACATGACAACCACAAGAATTCTTGTTGCCATTTGAACTTTGACATTACGGACACCAAACTTTTTGTGTCAAGAATGTATGCTGGAATCGTGAGAACTAGGGGTTGCAATAACATATCTACCCATTTGCCCAAGGGTTCTGTCTTTTTTGTTTCGTGATTTCATACAGTTCTCGTGATTTCATACAGTTCTCCACATTTTCCTGGAGGTCTGGACTGCATCGGATAGAAGTTCTCATTTCTTTTCCTAAAAATTGGACAGGATTCAGTTACATATGATGCAGTTTCACTTTCCAAAGAACATAAGAGTGTAAGGTTGCAACTCAGTAGGTTATCATATTGTGCAGACATGTCTATAGCTCGAGGTTGTTGTGCGTTCCATGTGTCGGACTCACCTCCTTTATTCACCTCCTTTATTCACCCCTGTCGGCAGAAAAATGATTTTTAATTGTTATAAGTCGTGCAAATTTGTTCACATCAAGTAAGGTTTTAAAGAGATCAAAATCAGGTGTAGGTACATATCCAAGACCTATTGACAACAATTGTTTACTGGTAAAATAGAAGGGTCTCAGTTTAAGTTATATAGTGAGCCATAATAGGCAGCAAACTCATTTGACATTTTAGTGGATCACAGATTTTGCCATTGTTAACAGAAGTAACAAATGTTATTCTAGTTCTTGCTTGTGTGACTTTTACTCTTTTCGCGAGTAATTTACTAGGTCTGTACCCTTGCAAATAGAAGTTTAGATTTCACCCATTACTGCCAAAGACTCTCATGCAAGACTTGATTACTTTCTACTCAACCGGCAAGCTTTACAGTCGGTTTCTTACTCTTCCATAGGCTACAAGACATGGTCAGACCATGCTCCAATTTTTCTATCTGTAACAGATGGTTTTTCTCCTCCTTTTTACTTTTCTTGGCGCCTTAATAACTTTATACTAAAGTCACCCAAAGTTGTTCAGGAAGTAGAGAAAGCCCTTAAGGAGTACTTTGACATTAATGTCCCCTCCGCTCCGTCAGAAGAGATAGTATGGTGCGCACACAAAGCGTATATTAGAGGTCTTTTCATTTCCATTTCTAAGATAGAAAAGAAACTTAAAGATAGGAAGCTTAATGAAATACTAGATAATATTAAACCTTGCCACAAAGATGCAGGATGTCAATAAAATGGCGCCAAGCGCCGTTAGCAGAGTTGTAATGGTGGGCCCAAAGCCTGTGTCTTTTGCCAGGGCCGTTACAGAACGGAGCAGGGGGTCGTTTATAGTGTTGCTTTCGAGGTCTGCCGTATGATCACTTCGGCGGCAAGCCAAAGGATCGGTGTGTTAGCACTGGGCTCCCCTGTCCAGCCGCATATGACGGTGCTGCGGGGCGAGGTGTGACAGTAAAATGGCGCCGAGCGCCGTTACCTGTGGGCCATAACAGGCTTGGTGAGCAGCTTTGTTCGCTGTGACAGTCGCGGGCTGTTCGGCGGGCCTGCTGCTATGTGGCGGATCGGGATCGCTCCTCCTGTGACCAGCCGCGGCTTCGCTGTGGGTAATGACCGCTGGCAGGATCTGTCTGAGGTAAGCACGGGCGGGTGGAAATGGCTGCCATCACTGCAGGCGGGCACAGATTCCTCTCCACGTGCACCAAAGCTCCGGTTCTGAAGGGCTTTAAAGGTCGGGGGGTCTAAAAAAATTTTCCTTTGCGGACGATTGCAAAAAAGGGGTGACCGGGCGATTGGGTGCTTTAGAGGTTTGGGGTGAGCCCCTTTTAGAGTCGAAGGCGTATTTTAACCCAGTGCGTTTGCCTACACTTTTTCGGGGCCACCCCCCCCCGAAAAAAATTTCAAATTTCCCCCGGGTTTGTCAAGTGTCAGAAAAGACCAATTCTTAGATAATCTTTAAAGAAATAAATTTGCTGCCAATTTGGCATTTGTAACATTTGTGACTGTTGTTTTTGTGTTACGGTTCTTCCATAGACCGCTTTCACAATTTTGATAAAAAACAATTCGTTTCAAACCTATTGGTTTGGAAATTAGGGGGTTTTAAAGAATAGCGGATTTGCCGTTTTTTTAAAAAAAAGACTGTCAAAAATTCCATACCTTTTAAATTTTTATCTTTTGAACAGGAGGAAAACTGCAGGTGGGAGCAAAGCAAAGAGGGTTAGGACATAAGGGGGTACAGAAAGGCGCTCCCAGAAAGCCAGCAGATCGTCTTCCCGGACCGTCAGGCCTGTCACGTGGGAATCCTAGTTGGCCCAAAATTATAGGGATTTAAGAACACTTGTGATTTGCTTTTTCTTTGCAGAACGTTTTTCAAAAAGAGACTGTAAAAAAATTTCTAGCCTTTTTAATTTTTATCTTCTGAAAAGGAAGAAGTAGGGGTTGGAAAAGATGTAATGGGGGGCGTTGGGGACGGGGGAGTTCGGGGGTACAAGACTTGTGCCCCTTTCCCAGTGCCCCGGACAACACGCAAGAAGTAATCGTCAGTTCCCAGGCCCTTGGGCCCTTTGTCATGTTCAGTCGGTTACCTGTGAATCTCAGTAATAAAAGATCTCGCCAATTGTTTCAGTGGTTAAGGGCAACATGCATTCAGGGGTTTTACTCTCAAGCTCCCCGTCACAGCCCCCAAATGTCGTCTTTATCATCATCAGCATCCGCCCCAAACATAAAGCAGCCCAAATGTAAAACTATGTACCCCCCACTGTGGTTAATCCATTTTCAAAAAGGACCTCTTTGATGACAAAATGTGGTTGGCGCCCAAAAGGATTTAAAAAGATCAAGAGGCCAAAGAGGATGATTTTGTTGCTCTAAAGCGAAAATCACTGTGCCGTCAGGGGGAAAGGGAAGCGGGTTTCAGTGGGCAGAAAATTCCCGGGAGCGGTCCGAAAACACTTTTCAATGCCTGTGGCTTCTAGCCCACAGCTTCAGGATGTAGACTGTCAGAACGAGGACGTCACCTGTGATCATGATGATGTTGATAATGACATTGCGGATCCAATGTGGTCTTTTCAGCAGCATTTGCTTGCAAACGCATCATCAGTGAACGAGGAGGAAGATGATGGGGTACTGTCAGTGTGGGTCCGGCCTCAAAAAGGGAGAGGGCGCTGAGATTAATCCACCTGCCATAGTCAGTGGTGGCAGAGGAAACAACGCTACTAGGTTATCACCGCCAAAGAGATTCAGGACCTGTGAAGCCTGGGCCTTTTTCGATCAAGCCTCAGGTTCAACAACCGATGTCATTTGCCGCATTTGCCGTCAACACAACAGTAGAGGGAAGAATCTTAAGTGTTTAACCACTACCAACTTGTCTAGGCACATGCAACAAATGTATGAGTTGAAATGGAGGAATCACTCGGAGAATAAATTCAATACAGGTCCTGGGCTTCCAACCACTGTGACATCCTCTGTCTCCTCCTCCTCCACTACTTCCAAGCATTCCTCTGCTGTCCATGTCCCAGAGCGGTATGATCAAGCATCAGCACCAGTGCCACACACTGTCGCCTGATTACCACACCACCACCATCACCAGAAACACAGCCTATCCCTTTGACCTGCACGCTGTACAGCAGCCAGTCTAGCAGCCAGTCTTCTGTGTACCCGGTGTGTGAGAGTAAGAAACGCTTTCACCACAACCATCCTAAAGCCAAACGCCTGAATGTCAGCATTGCCAGGCTCTTGGCCTTGGAAATGTTGCCTTTCCGAGTTGTGGACAAAGATGGGTTCTGCCACGTCATGGCCCTGGCCCGCCCCCAATACCAGAGTATGCATTTCTTTTCTCGAAAATCCATCCATGCCCTGGCCAGCCACATGTCTGAAAAAATCTCCAGCGCATTGGCTGCATCTGACCACAGATACATGGACTAGTACACACGGTCAAGGCCGCTATATCTCTGTGTCAGCTCACTGGGTGAGTTGGGTGGATGTGTCTGGTGATGATGTTGGGTCTCAGGCTCGGAGCACACTCTTCCTCACTGCAGGGATGGTGCAGGTTTCTGATACCCAAGCTCCACGGGTAGCATCAGGTGCCAAGAGAAACCAGGCCGTGTTGAAATTAATGTGTTTTGGAGACCGTCAAGAGCTCTGTATGGCTGTGGATGGCTCTCAGCAATACGAACGAGCTGTGGCTGGGTGATAAGAAGCTGGTGCCAGGCAAGGTGGTGTGCGACAACGGGAGAAATCTACTTGCCGCCCTTAAGATCGGTAGGCTTACGCACATCCCTTGCCTGGCACACGTCATGAACCTGGTCGTGCAGAAATTTCTAAAGCACGACCCGGTTCTTGACTGCCTGCTGAGGAAGGCTCGAGGTCTGAGCTCACACTTCCGCCGTTCACACCCTGCTTCGGCCCGACTGGCTGTGTTGCAGCATCATCTTGGCCTCCCCGTCAACCGTCTCATTGTTGATGTGTCAACATGCTGGAATTCCACCCTCCACATGCTCCAGCGATTGTAGAAGCAGCGGAATGCCCTTACGCAGTATGAAGTGGCGCATGGCCTGACAAGCAGTGGTGCGGACCTCAGGGTGTTGAGGCATAGAGAGTGGAGGCAGGTGATAGATCTCTGCACCATCCTTGCCAGTTTTGAAGAAGCCACCAAAATGGTCAGTGAGGTCAATGCTCTTGTCAGCATGACCATTGTGGTAATATTAGCTCTGGAATAAGTGTTGGACACTCTGAAACAGCAGGTCCCACCAGCGACGGAGGAGGAGACGGACACAGATGCCGACACAGAGCCTTACTCGCCGTCGGATCAAGAAGGCCCGACAGTTTCCCAATTTTATATGTCTTTGTTAGGCAGTGGTTCGGGGTCCAGGGCTGGTGCAGGGCGGTGCTCCAGCTCTCAGAGTACAGCGTATGAGGCCGGCCAGGGTTGTGGATGCTGAGGATGAGGAAGTGGAATAGGACGGTGAGGCATGGCTGGACACTGTCGGTACAGATGTCTCTGTGTTGAAAAGAGGTTGGCACAGATTTGAGGCAGAGGAGGAAGACAAGGAAGATCTGTATAGTGCCCCTCGACCCCGAGGCTTGGGAACTCCTGGCTGCTTCTCTCACATGAGTGCTTGGATGCTCCATTTTCTGCAACATGATCCACGAATCAAGGCCATCAAAATGAACAGCAGTTACTGGGTGGCCACCCTCCTTGATCCATGTTACAAAGCGAAAGTCAGAACTTTCCTTCCACCCACACAAATTGGCAGTCGAATGCAGGAATTTGAAACCATGCTCTTTGATCAACTCAAGACATCTGTTTCGTCTGCTTCATGTTCTAATGTGACAGTGGAACAACGTCAGCGACGTGACAGCAGTAGAGTGGCAAGTAGCCGTATTAGCAGCAGCAGCAGCAGCTGGCAATGTGGCAGAAGCCTAATGAGTGACATGGAAATCGTTATTTACCACCTCACCAACGCCTGTAATGCAGGGCACAAATCAGATACACAAAGACCGCCTTAAGACCATGATCCATGACAACCGCAGCTCAACACCGATGTTTTTAAACATGTTCCGGACCCAATCGACTTCTGGGTGTCCAAAATGGATGAATGGCCTGAGCTTGTTCGGCACGCCATAGAAGTGTTATTCTACCCTGCAGCCAGCGTCATCTCGGAACGGACCTTCAGCACAGCTGGAAGAGTGATAACAGACAAATGTATCCAGCTTTCCCCTGAGAATGTGAATTGACTTTTATGAAAATGAATCAAATATAAATCTCTGATGATTTTGTTGCCCCAGTTGCCGAGATCACCGACTAGTAGCAGGTCTACTTCACAATGTGAAATACACATTCCTCTTGAAAAAGAAATGGTCCTCTTGAATTTTTTTTTTGAAATGCTCATTTCTTACTGCAAATTGTATTCAGAGTGTCCAAAGGGTCATTTAGCTGGTTTTGTGACTGTAAAAGACACCAATAGTAAATGTTTTGTTGAAAAAAACCTATTCCAATAACTCATTTCTTCTTGAAGATTTTTAGCAGTGTCAATGGTTTTGGGGTCATGTTGCTGTTAAGAGACAGCAAGGGCGACATGTATGAATCTCGCCACGTCGAAGAGCACCTTTCCGCCAGTTTTCCGGCGAAATCTGCGCCTGATTTATGTCAGCGCTGGGGGCCTGCACTCATACATTCCATGGAAAGTCCGCTGCGCCTCGCCAAGTGTTAGCGCAGAGCGGGACTTAGGCGCAGTGCGGGACTGCACCCTATGATTTTCGCCGCCCGAGGTAGTGCACTCATACATGCCGGAGAAAAGTCCGCCGCGCCTCGCCAGTGTGTGGGGGCGCAGTGCGCGGGACTGGAGGCACAGAGCGCATCTGCGCCTATGATTCGCCGTCCGAGGAGGTGCGCTTCATACTTGCGGGAAAAGTTCCTGTGCCATCGCCAGTGTGTGGGGCCACAGTGCGGGGACATGGGCGCAGTTCGAAGGACATGGCGCAGTGCAGGCGGACTTGCGCCTCCATGTATTCCGATTCGAGACAAGGCTGGAAAACAGCGGAAATCTATTAAAGATGTCCGTTCGGAAGTATGAATAAAAAAAAAAATCGCCTTATAAAGGCGGAAACTATTATCAGAAAAGAGCTCCACACAACCTCAAAAATAAAAAATAATAAAAACAAAATCACTTTCCAATATCCTAATCAGGAATTAGATATTGGATAAATTGCCGGAAATACAGTTAATTCAAATTCTGAAAGCTATTCTCATTTGTTCGGCAGAACACCGCCATCAGAATAGGAGCGACAGTGACCCCATTAGTAATCCTATGGAGAACTATTGACCAAACTCAAAATCAAAGGTGGGACAATTCAAAATACAGTAAAAATGCAGAATAGAGCTGATTGGCTGAGCTAGTGGGGCTTGGCTATCCCATCCAATCAGAGCGCGAGCTACTTTCTCCCATTGAGTAGTCCTGATGGAGAGATCGGCGCAATGCAATCTTCGGCGCTCAGCACTGCGGATGGAGTATGAATAAAGAAATCATTTTATTAGTGTAAAATATTCTCTTAAAAAGCGCTGAAACCTTCTATAAACATAAATCCAATTCCGGCCGGGGGGAACTCCCGAACACGTGTTTTGTCGCAGAGAACCGGCGCAACATCAGGAATTGGGTCATAGAGAATTGCCGGGAAATACATTAATTCAAACATTGTTTAAGCTCTTCTCATTGTCGGCATAAACCAGCCAATCGAAATAGGAAGCGACAGTGGTCCCATTAAAACCTATGGAGAATTATTTTGGACCAATCAGAATAGGAAGTCGACAGTTGGCCCTTCTAACCTAGAAGGAGTATGACCAATCAGAATAGAGCGACAAAACCCATTATATCACTATGGAGAAGTTTGGACCAATCAGAATCAAGGCGTGATCAGTTCAAAATCACAGTAACAAGGCAGAAACGAGCTATTGGTAAGCGGCGGGGGCTTCGTCCCATCTTAGCCAATCAGATGCGCGAGCTAACTTTCTCATAGAGTTCTATGGGGAGTTTTATAAGAAAACAGCCCGAGCGACGCTTTGTATGGGCTAAGTTAAAAGAGACGCGGTTATTTTGGACCAATGGGAAGCGAGCAACGCTCCTATGGGTTTTTCTATGCAATCTGGAATAAAACCTGTACTGGGCGAAATCAAATATAAGAACTACAGAAGTTGTCCCCGATGTGTATATAAAAAGTGAATAATAATATGGGGGTAACGAAA
The DNA here is from genome assembly GCA_025379985.1 of Phyllomedusa bahiana. Lineage (NCBI taxonomy): Eukaryota > Metazoa > Chordata > Amphibia > Anura > Hylidae > Phyllomedusa > Phyllomedusa bahiana. Next base: position 20,202 of record JAODAL010032646.1, on the reverse strand, counting down.
AAAAAACATATTAAATCAATAAAATCCTGTTTATTTTCCTTTTATTTGCGTTGCAAACACCCATACTATGATCCTTGCTAACGCAAATAAAGATAAAAACCTGATTTTATTGATTTAATATTTTTTTTTTTTCTTTGACCCCCATATTATTATTCATTTATATACATCATCGGGACTGCTTTGCAGTATTATCATTTGATTTCGGCCATTGTACAGTTTTATATCAGATTGCATTATGAAAACCCATAGGACGTAGCTCGCTCTCCCATTGGGTCCAAATAACCGCGCCTTTTTAACAGCCAATCACAGAGCTCGCTCTGAATTTTCTTTTCCCATAGAACTCTAGAGAAAAGTAGCTCGCGCTCCTGATTAGGCTAGCTGGACGAGCCCCCGCCTCGCTTCAAACCAATCAGCATCGTTTCTCCTTTTTTACTGTATATTGACTGTCCCCGCCTATTAATATGATTGGTCCATATTTACTCCATAAGGTTAGAATGGCCACTGTCGCTCCGATTCTGAATTGGTCCAATACTTCATCCATTAGGATATAATGGGCCACTGAGCTCCTTTCTGAATTGTTCAATACTCCTCCATAGGATGATAATGGTCCTTTGTCCGCTTCCAATTCTGATTGGCTGGTTTTGCCGACCATCAGAAGACTTAAAACAATTTGAATTACTGTATTTCTCCCGGAATTCTACTATAATGCAAATTCCCTTTGTAGTGCCCGGTCAACGGCGACAAGACGCGTGCCTACAGGGGTTTTTAAACTGATTATTTTTTCGAGAAGGGTTCAGCTCTTTATCTTGATAATGTTTACACTTAATAGAAAATGAATTTTTTATTCATACTCCAAGCCGCACGACGCTGAGCACCTAGATTTCATGTGCCGTTCTCTCCATAGATCTACAATGGGAGAAGTAGCTCGCGCTCTGATTGGCCGGATAAGCAACAGCCCCCGCTAGCTCAACGAAACAATCAGCTCTTTTCTGTATTTTTTACTGTATTGTGAACTGTCCCCGCCTTTGATTTTGATTGGTCCATAACTTCTCCATAGGATATAATGGTTCTGTTTTAGTCGCTCCTATTCTTGATTGGTTAAACTCCCATCGCATTAGGTTAGAACTTGGGTCCACTGTCCGCTCCGATTCTTGATTGGTCAAAACTTCCTCCCATAGGATATAATGGGATCTTTTGGTCGCTCCTATTTGATTGGCTGGCTTCTGTTCTGACAAATGACAAGAGCTTACACAATTTAAATTACTGTATTCTTCCATGCAATTCACTCTATTGCAATTCTTATGTAGCGCGCGTTCTCGGCGACAACGCAGTTGTTCTGTATTTAATATGATTTACTATCTTATAGATGGTTTCAGCTCTTTTCTCTCTGCAAATATTTTACAACTAATAAAAATGTTTTTTTAATTCCACTACTCCGTGCCCGCACGGCGCTGAGAGCGGAGATTTGCATTGCGCCGATCTCTCATATACTTTCAATCGGGAGAAGTAGCTCGTGTTCTGATTGGCTTGGATAGCCAACCCCCGCTAGAAACCAATCAGCTCTTTTCTGTCTTTTTACTGCTATATTTGGACTTGTTCCCGCTTTTTGATTCTGATTGAGTACCAAACATTTCTCCATAGGATATAATGCGTCTTTTGTCGCTCCCTATTTCTGATTGGCCGAGATAGCCAAGGCCCCCGCTAGCTCAGTCCAATCATCTCTTTTCCTGCATTTTTTTTAAATATAACTTGTGTATTTTGAACTATCCTCCTTTATTTTGATGTGGTCAAAAAAAACTTCTCCATAGGATATTACTGGGTGTCTTGTCCGCTCCTGATTCTGATTGGCCGAGATAGCCAAGCCCCCGCTAGCTCAGCCAATCAGCTCTTTCTTCCATTTATTTACTGTAATTTTGAAACCCTGTCCCCCCCACCTTTGATTCTGATTGGTCAATCTACTCTCATAGGCTATAATTAGAGATGGGCGAATTGATTCTAACAAGTGGAATTCGTATTTAGAATTACAGGAAAACTTCGGTTCGGCCGAAGTCGAACTTTGGGGTACTTTCGGGTGAAACGGAAGTGTGCTATTGATTGATATAAAAAAGGCTGCGAGCACATGGCCGCTACCATCGGGCAAAAAGCACTCTGGGAGGAAGAAGGGCATAGCCTGCAGACACTGTGCAGCAGATGAAGCCAATCATAGACCGGCGGGATTCTGTGACGTCACCACACTATATAAACCTAGCTCCCGCAGGAGCTCACACATCTCCCTCTACACTGTACTGGATAGGGAAGGTTGCTGCTGCGGGTGATAGCGCTTATCTGAAGAACTGATTTTTTATACAGCGATTTCTGTGGGGTGCTCAGACTTGTCTCAGAGACTTGTTTCTCTCGAATGTTCTATTTTCTGAGTTTTTTTTGGGATGTCTGGATCAGAATCCAGTTGGCGTCCCCACTGCAGCTGCATAATAACAATTCAATATCCAAGTGGGATCCTAAGCCCAGTTATCCTGTTGTATTCATTTAAAGAAACAGCGTTTTTTACAATCACAAATACCACATTCATTTTTGGCTGCTGAATTCTTTGCGCAATTTACATCCAGGGGTTAATTAAAGCGTTGTTTTTGCTTGGTGTGATACAAAAGAATAAACCGTCTTTTTCAACGACCAAAATATAAATTTTTTTCGGTAGCCCCTTTCACAAGCAAAGGTAATTACAACTGTATCTCTTGTTGTGTGGCTAGAAAAACACGCAATTGTAACACGCTCAAAGCTTACTATTTTGTGCGGACTCAATTCTTTGGCGCAATTCTTAATCCAGGGGTTAATTAAGCGTTGGGTTTTTGCTGGTGTGCTGACAAAATAAACCGTCTTTTTTCAATGCCAAATTATATATTTTTTTTTCTTGGTAGCCTAATTCGGCAAAGCACACAGGCTAATTACAACTGTATCTCTGTTCGGTGTGGCGTAGACAACCCAATTGTAACACGCTACAAAGCTACTAGTCTTTGTGCGTCTCAAGTTCTTGGCTCAATTTACATCCCAGAGGGTTTAATTAAGCGTTGTTCTTGCTGGTGTGCTGACAAAAATAAACCGTACTTTTTCAACGCCAATATATATATTTTTTTTTTTGGTAGCCTAATTCACAAGCAAAGGCTAATTACAAACTGTATCTCATGTTGTGTGGCGTAGCAAAAACACCAATTGTAACCGCTACTAGTTTGTGCGGACTCAATCTTTGCGCAATTTACAGTCCAGGGGTCTAATTAAGCGTTGTTTTGCAGGTGTGTGCTGACAAAATAAACCGTCTTTTTCAACCCAAATATATTATAATTTTTTTTTGGTAGCCTAATTCACAGCAAAGGCAAATTAACAACTGGTATCTCTTGTTGTGTGGCGTAAAAACACGCAATTGTAACACGCTACTAGTTTGTGCGGCTCAATCTTCTTTGGCCCAATTTTACATCCAGGGGTTTAATTAAGCTTGTTTTTGCATGGTGTGCTTGACAAAAAATTAAAACCGTCTTTTTCAAACGCCAAATATAAATATTATATTATTTTGGTATAGCCATTCACAAGCAAATGGCTAATTACAACTGTTCTCTTGTTGTGTGGCGTAGAAAACACGGCAATTTTAACACGCTACAAATCTACTAGTTTTTGCGGCCCGGCTCTCAATCTTTGGCGCAATTACATCCAGGGTTAATAACGTTGTTTTGCTTGTGTGCTACAAAAATAAACCGTCTTTTTCAACGCCCACAATACTATTATATTTTTTTTCTTGGTAACGCCCCCCCCCCTCCATCCTAATTCACAAGCAAAAGGGCTAATTAATACGTATACACTTGTTGTGTCGTAGAAAACCACGCAATTGTAACACGCTACAAAGCTACCTAGTTCATGTGCGGCATCAATTCTTTCGGCGCATTTACATCCAGGGGTAATTTTAAGCGTTGTTTTGTCTGGTGTGCCTGACAAAAATAAACCGTCTTTTTCCAACGCCAAAGTATAAGTATTTTTTTGATTTGGTAGCCCTAATTCACAAGAAAGGCTAATTACAACTGTATCTCTTGTTGTGTGGCGGTAGAAAACACGGCAATTGTAACACGCTACTAGTTTGTGCGGGTCTCAATTTCCTTGCGCAAATTACATCCAGGGGTTAATTAAGCCGTTGTTTGTATGCTGGTGTGCTGACAAAAATAAACCGTCTTTTTCAACGCCAAATACTATATATATTTTTTTTTGGTACCTAATTTCACAACAAAAGCTAATTTACAACTGAATTCTCTTGTTGTGTGGCGTAGAAAAACACAGACAATTGTAACACGCTACACAAGTCTACTAGTTTGTGCGGCTCAATTCACACTTGGCGGCAATTTACAATCCAGGGGTTAATTAAGCGTTGTTATTTGGGGCTGGTGTGCTGACAAAAATAAACCGTTCTTTTTTCCGCCAAATATATAATTTTTTATTTGGTAGCCTAATTCACAAGCAAACAGGCTAATTACACACAGTATCTTCTTGTGTGTGGCGTAGAAACACGCAATTGAACACGCTACAAAGCTACTAGTTTGTGGAGTGGCTCATATTCTATTGCGCAATTTACATCCAGGGGTTAATTAAAAGCGTTGTTTTGCTGCTGGTGCTGACAAAAAATAAACCCGGTCTTTTTCAACACACCGGAAATGATATACATGTTTTCTGTAGCATAATTCACAAGCGAAGGTTAATTAAGCCTGTTGTGCCTTTTACATTAAGAAAACACACAGTGCTTTGTAAAAACGACACATACAAGTAAATTTTTTTCCTGCCATTTGGTGTAGCGCAAATTATATCCAAGGGTATAACCTCAAGCTCGTTACTGGGTTCATTTGGAGTCAAAAACAGGGTTGTTATATTTATCCATATACAGATAGCTTCATCAAACAGTGTCTGTACATTTTAGAACAAACAGTTGTCAGACAGAGAAGGTGGCAGGCCTCTGCCAACTTGCGAGTGGCAGTGCACACAAACATTTCTGAAACGGGCCCAAGTCGCAGCACAGCAAGGGGACGTCCGCAGCAGGAGGTCACTCGGTGAGGCCACAACTGCCGCTAGTCATCTAGCGTCCCCGATGGTGTTGTTCAGCCAACCCAAGGGTTTCTTATTGGTTGACTAGGTCATCCTCTATCCTCCCAGATTACATCTGACAACCCCAGCAAGAGTCGTGAACCTCAGAACACAACAATTATCTGGCATGCCGGGAGCGGTCAGAGCGGCCGCTCGCCACCCTGTCTCAGCCCAGCCTCTGTCCACCATCCAGTTCCCCTACAGCCTGGGAATCTACTATGTGGTCTGGTTTCAGCGCCACTATATATCCGCACGGATGAACAATTGAGGAGGACAGTCAGCAGCTTACGTGGCAGCGAAGAAATGGGGCCAATATCCACCAGCTTCTTGCAGTAGGCGGCAAAGTATAGATAGGATGAGTGGCATGGGAAGGTCATGTGGTGAGGAGGTCAGCTCGCATTACCAAGACCGGGATGATGACAGTAGTGAGCATAAACTACAAAGATGATGATGTAGGCCCGAGCCGCACATGGGAGCGCGGGGTGAAGCAAGGGCTTTTATTCATCATCGTCAAGGCAGAAGAGGGCGTCAGCTTGCGCGTCAAGGCAGCGGCGCAGCCAGCAAGTGGGCATTTGTGGGGCCGTTGAGTCAGCAGGGTAAGCAGCAGTGTGCAGGTCCCGGGAGCCAAGCGGCCACGGGTTACGAAAACCCGCTTCGCAGGTCCAAGACAGTAGCGGCACAGGGCTCAGCGAAGGCAGCGAGCGACAGTAGTCACTCAGTGCGGAGCGTATGGCGGTAAAATCAGCTACTAACTCGTACGGTGTGGCGAGTTCTTTGCTAAAGACACCGGAGGAGCCGAATATGGGTATATGTAGAATCGTGGGCAGAAAGTGAAGCGTGGCCAGGGAGCTAACGTTGATGCACAACGCCCCGCGTCAACACATGCGGCGTCACCATCCGGTGGGCCTGGGAGAAACGTGGCTCAGATGTGGTGGTCCATCCTGCCGCTGCAGTCAGCAGCAGCGTCCAGTGGCATCGCATGCCATTTCAGCCAGTTAAGCTCCACACTCTGACAGAAGGCAGCTGTTTCTCTTTGACATCCTCTCCCGTCCAGAATGCTCCTGCTCCCGCTACTCCATGCGCCAGCAGTCGTTCATTAGAGGCGATTGTCAAGAGACAACATTATGCGTCCAACCATCCTAAGGTGCACAGCTGACCCGTGCCCTGGTCCAAGTTGTTGGTACGCATCCTCCTTTCCAAATGGTGGACTCTGCCACCATTCAGAGAACTAATGCTTTTGTAGCCGAGTCCGAGATGGAGAGTTTCCAAGCCGTAAATTTCTTAGTCCAAAAAGGCAGTACCAGCACTTCATTAAAATGTAAACAGAAAGGTGGGTCAAGTCCCCTTTACTTATCGGTTTGTTCCAGAGGTACACGGCAGCGCGACGCTGGAGCTTGTAACATGACGGTCAGGGCCAGTACATGTCCTTTTACGGCCCACTGGGTGAATGTGCTTCCTGCCGCAGCACGACACCAACAACTTGGACAGGAACGCCGCTTTCTCTCCTCAACGTTGTCAAACTGCTGCTCCTGCTCCAATGTCCGACTCCTCCTCCTCCACCGACCATCACCATCTCAGCCTCCACAAGTACTAGCTCCATCAACACCACATTTGTAGGGCACAGCGGTTGTCAAGCAGTTTTCTACACCTAGCATTGCCTCGCGAACGAAGTCACACAGGGATTGAACTGCTACCGCGTCATCAGCAAGAAATCCATGTGTGGCTTTTCCCTCCGCGCAACGTGGCCAAATCGCGAAACATGTGACAGGACAATGGGAGGAACTTGGTGGTCACCGCGCTGCACCGAGGAGGATGGTCACATGGCCCCTGCATGCCACAGTGTTCAATCTGGTTGTGTAAAAAAGGTTCCTGAAGTCTATCCACTGATCTTCAGAACATTCTGAAAATGGCAGGAAACTGTGCATGCAACTTATCCATTCGTACAAAGCCAGGAAACACCCTCCTCGAGTTGAGCGGCAGAACGGCCTCCCCCAACACGCTCTGATATGCGATGTTTCCACCCGCTGGAATTCCAGCCCGCACAGTTTGCCGACTGTATGAACAGAGAAAGGCCATTAACGATTTTTTGATGATCCCCAGGCAGACAGAATACTCCCCTGTGTAACTTTGGCTTTGAATGTCCAGCCAGTGGCAAGCTCATGCGTGAAACCTGCCGTTTGTTGAGGCCAATTCGAGGAGGCCAGATATAACTGTCAGTCTCCAGGACTACGTGATATATAACATCATTCCACTGCTTTCATGTGTCCTGAACAGATGCTGAAAAATCTGTCTGGGCAAGGGGACTGGAGATGTGGCGACTACATCGCGATGCCCACATGTAGTCCTGGTGGGGACTGAAATGGAGAGGAGAAGGAGAAACATTGGAGGCAGAAGCATTGTCTGGTGAAATGAGTGGATTTCTACCCAGGTGAAAGAGAGGAGGATCAGGAGCAGCTGGAGGAGGTCGGATGGAGATGCGAGGAAGACTAGGCAAGATGACTCCCAAGCACCGTGGCAAATAGCAGTGGGGAAATGGAGGCAGGAGCCCCTCAGGAGTCACTTGTGCAGATGTCCCGCAGCATGCTTATTTTGCCTGGCAGAACAGCCGAAAGTCCAGACATCCTCCGCAAGAGGGAAGACTTCTGGCTCCCACCCTGATTGGAACCCTCGCTACCAGTCCAAAATGGAGCCTTTTTTTTCCCAGCTATTGAGAGGGAAGACAAACTACAAATACTATAGGGAAATCCTCCGAAATCAGGAAGAGTGTAGGGGGGGTGAGAGGACCTGCGCCGTTTTTGGCGCTGCCTATGTACCACGCGTCCCTCCTTCTGACAGGTCTTACCGTGGGGTTTTCCACCTCAGCGCTCATGTAACTACTGCCGCGCTGCTGGGGAAGGTGGGGGGTATGAGCATACGCAGCCCACAGCAGTAACCTCACAAGTCTCGGAGCACTAATGAGCAGCTTCCTTCCACTCCGCCTATGAGGAGGGCAGACACCATCAGCAGCAGCAGCAGCATGACATGGGAGCAGTCGTCCCTGAACCAACAGGATTGTGGCCTACTTGGACAGCACTCTGCACCCCATTTTAGAAGATCCGCTGGACTGACTGGGCAGCCAAACTGGGATGTGGTGGCCGCAACTTGCCGATTTGCAGTGGAGAAAGTGTCTGCCCGGCCAGATAAGTGTGGCATCAGAGCGGTGGTTCAGTGCGGACGGGGGCCATCGTTACCACCAAGGAGAACCCCTTGTCCACGGGAAAATGTTTGAACGACTGACCTATGTCAAGATGAATCAGCGGTGGATCGGCAGGATTTCCACACACCAATGCCTTAGGCGTCCAGTCTGGGTTCAAACTACCTGCCTCACACTATTCCTGATGCCAGCCACCCGCCGGTGAAATCCACACATCTGCCTGATAGTTTCTCCATCAGCCTACCACCATCTTTACCAGGGGACTGGTATTAGCCACCCACCATCAACACTCTTCCATTGATGCCACTCCTATGTGCTCATGGCTGCTTCTGCTGTTGCTGTGCCGTGACATCCACACTTCGTGTCATTTTGCCACTCTGCGGCCTTGTACTGATTTTTGCCACCTCCAGAATTCGATGTGCCACTCTCTCATGACCTCATGCTGTTGCTCCTGTCATCACACCTCCACTCTCTGTCATGTGCCACTGCCTGACCTCCATGCTGCTTCGCCCCCGCGTGACCTCCGCTCTCGAGTCATTGGTGCCGCTCTGGTGGCCTAATACTATTTTGCACCTGCAGAATGTCATTGTGCCACTCTCTGACCTCCTGCTGCTGCTGTGCCTCCTGTCGTGCCCTCCACACTGTGTCATGTGCCACTGTCTGACCTCATGCTGCTGCCGTGCCTCCATATCACACTCATGTGGCCTACTCCTGTTTTTGCCACCTCCAGCTTTTTCATTGTGCCACTGTCTGACCTCATGCTGCTGATGTGGCTGCTGCCGGTTCCTCCCACACTGGTGTCATTGTACCACTGTCTGACGCTTATGGCAGCTTGCTGTAATGCTCACTGCCCATGCCCTCCACACTGTGTCACTTGTACCATCACCCTTTGGCACGACTCCTTTTTTGTCCTTTTTTGTGGCCAGCCTCCAGAAATTGGTCATTGTGCCACTGCCTGACCTCATACTCTGCTGCCGCTGTGACCTCCACTATGTGTGATTGTGCCACTCTGTGCCTAATACTGTTTTCCACTCCATAATGTCATTGTGCCACTGTCCCTGACCTCATACTGCTGCCGCCGTGACCGTCCACACTGTGTGTTGTGCCACTCTGTGGCTTAATAACTGTTTTTTTTCCGCCTCCATAATGTCATTGTGCCACTGCCTGACCTCAAACAGGTGCCGCAGTGACCTCCACAGCTGTTTGATTGATGCCACTCTGTGGCCTACATTACTGTTTTGGCCAACCTCCAGAATGCCCATTGTTCCACTGTCTACCCTCATACAGCTGCCAGGCCGTGACCCTCGCACACAGTGTGAATTGTGCCACTCTGTGCCTAATACAGTTTGCCGCCTCCAAGAAATGTTTGTGCCCCTGCCATACCTCATGCAGTCTGATTGCCTGACCTACCACACTGTGTGATTGTGCACTCTGGGACTAATAACCTGTTTTTGCCGCCTCCTAGAATGCGTCATTGTGGCCACTGCCTGACCTCATGCTGCTCTGTGGCTGCCCGCCTGTCCCTCCACACTCTATCACTCAAATGTTTGCCACCTAGCTCTTCAGCTGTTTTTTTCCAGCTTTCGCTAGCATGACTTATCATGCAACGTTCCCGCTTTAGTTTTTTGGTCAGTTTTGCCCTCGTTAAGTGCCCAGGAATTTTATAGTGAAGCGATTCAAAGGAGCGGGGGGCGGCAGTCATGGTCGTGGCATACTAAAACACAACATTGTATGAAACCAAACCAAGCTCCCTCTGCATATTTAATCATGGCACAGACGTACTACAGCACCCTGCAAGGCTCTGGGCAGGCTGGAAATAGCTGTGTTTTTTTACGCGATTCCGTGCCGAAGTAATTCGACCGAAACGAATTTTGTCGGTAAAATTCGGCGAAGTACCGAACCGAATTTTTGAGAAATTCGGCCATCTCTAGCTATAATGGGACAACTGTCGCTCCTATTCATGATTGGGCCGGTTTCTGCCGACCAATGAAAGAATAGCTTTGAGAAATTTAATTACTGTAATTTCCCGGCAATTTCCAATATCCACCTCAATTCTTGATATCGGGCGCTTTCTAGATTTGTGGAAAGTGATTTTTTCTTTTATGTATTTTTTTATTTTTGAGGTTGATCTTTTTCTGAGAATTTTTCCCGCTATATAAAGGCGATGTTTTTCTGAATCATACTCCCATGCTGCACGTGAGCGGACTCCGAGATTTGTGAGGCGATCTTCTATGCTTTCTCGCATGTTTCCAGTTCTCGCTGCAGCTTCGCCTCCGCCGGAGTATTTAGACCAAAAACAAACCAGGTCTACTGTCGGAGCTGCCGAGACGCTGCATTGCGCCTCACTTTGCCGACTCCGCCATCGTACATGCCTCTGAGTTTTTCGAGGCGCGCGCGTCCCCCATCCCCGGAACCGCCTACCCTTGCGCCCACACCGCGGCCCATTCCCCGGCCGCCTAAATGCGGGCGCAGCTGAAAATGGAGAACGCTGCGCACTAAACACCGCATCCCTGCAATCCACGACGGGGGGATTCGGGCCGGGGGGCGGGGTATACCCAAAAAACGGGCAAAAACCCCGATCATACATGTCGCCCCAATTTTCCTTTCCCAAAAAATGAATTAAAAACAACCCATTTTTTTTTAAAATTTTTTAAAGTGTCCGAAAGGTCTTTTTTTGCAGTTTTTTTGGGGTCATGCTCTCTGAAAACACTATAATCCGGGGCCATATCCAAAAAACTGTTTTTTTTGAAAAAAATCTCTTATTTCTTGCTAATTTTATATTTTGTTTTTTGGGGTCATGCACTGAAAAGAAGCGATATTCAAGTTTCTATTCAAATAAATCTTGTTTCAAATGCTCATTTCTTGCGCAATTTTTTTCTCAGTGTCCATAAGGCATTCGCGGGTTTATGGGTCAGGCTCCCTGTAAAGGGTGCCAATAGGGCAGTAATCCTGTCAGGGGCCCTAATCAGAAAGGGGCCCATTGATAGGTTAAAATAAAGAAACGTAAGGGGTGGGGGCCCCATTTGTTTTGCTGCGGGGGGCCCTAAAATGGTTATAATACGACGACAGCCTGGCTCAAAGCTCCCACTATAATACGGCCCTGTCAGTAAACCTCCAGTTCCCCCGTGGGATTCTTGCTGCCATCACATAGACACACATGTTTTTTGGTCCCTGGGGCAAAAAAAACAAGGGGGCCCTCCATTACCATGTGCCCTTTCCAATAAAACCGGGTCTTCTTACATGTCAAAGGGACCCCTAGCCGCGCTACCTCTGCACCCAAATATAGCACACTCTCATCTTATCAGTTTTTTGCGTAGTTTTTGGGGGAGCAGCCAGTATACCAACGGTTTTTTTTTCCCTAAGAACCTCTTTTAAAAGATATCATAGAAACACTTTTTTTTTTAAAACCTATTGCCAGTAAAGGGAAATTAATAGGGATTTTAGAACCCCTTTATTGCTGCTTTCAAGTACATTTTTTCAATAAGAGACGGGGAATAAACTTCCAGAAACCTTTTTTAAAATTGAATTTTTGAACATGGGCCCGTCACGCTTTGGGCAATTCCCTTGCGCTCATTTCTGAAGAGCGGCGCCCAAACTGTTTTTCAAAGGGTTTCCACCCCCTGCATCAAGAGGTTTTTTAACTCATCTAAGCTCAGTCGGCCACAAATTTTGGTCTTTTATCCTCATCAGTCCAAACTGAAGCAAAACGGGCCAAAGTCATCCCCAAAAAACAGACCCCACTAGTAATCCATATTTTGAAGAGCCCTTTGATGACACAATGCATTCGGGGACAGAAGGCATTTCAAAAGATCAAGAGGCCCGAGAGGATGATTTTGTCTACACTGATGCCCAATCATTGATGCCCTTCAAGGAGGAAAAGGAAGCCGGTTCCTCTCCTTGGGCTGGACTCGCCATTTTCAAGGTGCGAAAATGACAAACACGAGAGGCAAAAGGCATTGAACCCGGTCTATGTTCTCCAGACCCTTCCTTAACATGAAGTTCTGCCTTTGTCAACATACATGCACATCTACAAAAGGGGGACATTGTGTACATTAAGGGTATGGGCACCATACAAAAAGGCATGCCATCCAAATGTTATCACGGCAAGACTGGCAGGATCTACAATGTTAAACAGCATGCTCTGGGTCTAATTGTCCAGCGTTGCCAAGTGAAGCTCACTTCGTCCCAACTAGTGGAAAGGAATCTGAACTCCTTGAGCCCATTGCCGATGAGTTTATGTGACAATATCCTTTGCAAAATATTCCATTGTTGCTTAAGCATAAGGATGTAATGGTGCTACCTAAGGCTTTTTTGAATTTCTTATGGAGGGGCAAGCACTCTCATATAGGCAGAAATTTCTCAAGCACTACCCAGTCTTTTACTGTCTGCCCGAGGAAGGCTCGAGGTCTTAGCTCACACTTCCGGCATTCGCACACTGATTCGGCCAGACTGTCAGCGTTACATAGTTACATAGTTACATAGTTACATTTTTTCTGGTTTTAGGGTCATGCTGCTTTAAAAGACAGCGATAGTCAAGGTCCTATTCAGAAAAATCTTGTTTCATATACTCATTTCCATTTTCACATACTTCAGGGCCATCAAAATGAACAGCGGTTACTGGGTGTCCACCCTCCTTGATCCACATTCTAAATCAAGAGTCAGCAATTTCCTTCCACCCACTCAATTTGACAGTAGAATGCAGGAATTTGAGACAGGGCTCATTGACCAAATGGAGACATCTATTGCATCTTCTTCACGTTCTAATGTCACAATGGAACAACGTCAGCATTGTGACAGCAGTAGAATGGCAAGTAGCCGTAGCAGCAGCAGCATTGGAAAAATTCTTGTTTGAAATAGTCAATTTCTTCTTACAAATTTTAATTCTGACGGTCTATAAGGGCATTTTTACTGGTTTTGGGGTCAGGCTACTTTAAAAGGGATGCCAGGTTAGCCAATAGGGCAGTACTCCTGTCATTAGCCCAATACAAAAAGACGCACAGTGATATGATAAAAATAAGAACAAGTAATGGGTTGGGACCCAATATGATTTAGCAGAATGTGGACATGAAATGATTAATAGTCAACTCACGGCAGCCCTGGCTCCCACCACACCCACTCTAACTACGGCCCTGCCAGCTGAACCTTCGTGTTCCCCATGGGGATGTTCTTGCTGCCACCACATATATGACAAGTTGTTGGTCCCTGGAGAAAAACGTGATAGGGGTCTCCTGCCAGTTACCATGTGCCATTTCCAATTCCGATGTCTCCTTATGTGTCAAAGGGGCCCTGTAGCCGCTGCTACTGCTGGTATCTGCTGTGACTACGCCATCCTCATCTTTTCGGTTAGCCATTGAAAGGACTGAGTTATTTTAGCCTGTGGAATATTTTCTGTGACTCTTAGAGCCAAATTGTCTTGACTAAGATGTAGCACGTATCCAGTTTACTGTTGTGGATGGCAATTTCAGCTTCTCCTCACCTGTTTGGGTATAAGAATGAACCTGGTCATCCTCTCCCATAGACTTTAATGTGAATAAGCAATTGATCGAGATCAGAAATCATAAATCGACTCAATATTTCTCAAAATCGGCAATCGCCGAGATCTTGATATTTTTACTGATCGCTCATCACTAATTATTACAGCTACAGATGTATCCAGACCCTTCTCCAGAATCCTGGTCACTATAACTTGTTATATTATTACATCTAGAAATGTATCCAGACCCATCTCCAGAATCCTGGTCACTATAACTTGTTATATTATTACATCTAGAAATGTATCCAGACCCATCTCCAGAATCCTGGTCACTATAACTTGTTATATTATTACATCTAGAAATGTATCCAGACCCTTCTCCAGAATCCTGGTCACTATAACTTGTTATATTATTACATCTAGAAATGTATCCAGACCCTTCTCCAGAATCCTGGTCACTATTACTTGTTATATTATTACATCTAGAAATGTATCCAGACCCTTTTTGAACTCTGTTAGTGAATTCACCATGACAATTTCCTCTGGCAGTGAGTTCCACAGTCTCATTGGTCTTACAGTAAAGAATCCCTTTCTATGTTTGTGTAGAAACTTTCTTTCATCTAGACATAGATGTTGCCCGCTTGTTGTAAATACAATCCTGGGAATAAATAGATCTTTACTGACCTTTAATATATTTATTATGTCATTCTGAAGACATCTTTTCTCTAAACTAGATGTGAAGTTTTTTTTTTATTCCTTCTCAAAAAAAGGTAAAAATTACAGCTTCCTCTGACAGAAAAACAAACCTGTAAACAGGTGATTAAAAAGAAAATGGCAATGTAAACCAGATTTTATAAAACTTTTTGCAGGACAATGACTATAACAGAAAACATGCCCACTTGACGGCTGAATTTTTGTCCCAGGACAATATCTGCAATCTACATATATTTCCATCAACAAAACGTCTGATCATGGGGCACAGTGGAGTGAGTTTGGATGAGATAATTTCCTCACCCACTTGGACCTATCCAAGCAATGCTTTACATTACTCTACAGCGCTTTGATGTGGGTGCTGATTGTGAGTGTAGCAGGAGTGGCACTCTACTGTACTGTTGAGTGGGTGGTGCAGCATCTTTCTTTGGTGCCAGCAGTTAAACCCAAAGTTAAACAATGCTATATAAGTAGAAGTAATGGAGTCAAGTATTTTTTTACAATTTTGATATAAAATAAATGACATTTTCTAGCAATTTTTTTTACTGCTTCACTTACATTGTTATTCCTCAAACTGTATATAATGGGGTTGATGAAAGGAGTGAACACAGTATATAGCAGGGATAGGATTTTACTACTGATCAGTGATTGTCCTTTGGTTGGGACAACATAAACACTGAACAAAGTTCCATAATATATGGAGACCACAATGAGGTGGGAGCTACAGGTGGAGAAGGCTTTCTGTCTACCAATACTTGATGGGATCCTTAAGATGGCAACAATAATCTTGACATAAGATACAATTATTATTGTGGTTGGGACGATTACTAGCGGAGAGCTTAGCAACATAATTTGTAGATGTACGATGAAGGTATCAGAGCAGGCAATGTCCAGTAGGGGATTAGTCTCACAGAAAAAATGGTCAATGTTTATCGGGCTACAGAATTTCAACATTGCTATTGTGACAGAAGTACTCAATGTAAAGGAAAAGCTGAAACACCAGGAGATGACAGCTAGGTTCACACAACATGTCCTCGTCATGATAGAAGTGTAACGGAGAGGGTTACAGATGGCCACATATCTGTCATAGGACATCACGGAGAGAAGAAAACACTCAAATGCTTCAGAGACACAGAAGAAATATAACTGAATGATACAACCAATAAAAGTAATGGAGCCCCCATTATATAGAAGAACTTGAAGCATTTTTGGGACAATGTCAGTGGATAATACAATGTCACTAATGGAGAGTTGTGAGATGAAGAAGTACATTGGAGTGTGGAGGTTCTTGCTGGTGGACACCAGAGTGATGATCAGGAGGTTCCCACCTATTGTCCCCAGGTAAACCAGCAGAAGAAGACAGAACAAGAAAATCCTCATATTTTGGTTATAATTAAATCCTAAGAGAGAAAATCCCGTTTCAGTCAGGTTCTCCTGTATGAAAGGTAACGTAATAAAACAGATGATATCTATTCTCACAATACATTAAATCAAGATCATATAGAATACAGGCTCACTTGCAATGACCCCCATTCATGGTGTCTCTCAAATACCAAATGCCAAACATAGGGACCTTTCTTGGAAGCCCCCAAGTATTTCAACTCCTGGAAAACCACACATATCCATATCCACATATCACGTTTGCTCGGTGTAGCTGAATCATTTATGGCTATTTTAGTGGCAGATTGAGTGGTATAACTCTTTGCCATTGCACCTTTTTGAAGGATGAAATGGAATTTTGCTAAGTCTTTAAAAAAGAAAATTACAGCACATCCACAACTAGAATATGCATAGATATTGTCTGTCAAATTTCCTAGTAGCCTAATAAAAAAAAAAAAGTCATAAAATCTGAATTTTACCATTTAAGAAGTTGAAGCTTTGTCTTAGTTTGTTCAGTGGCAGCTCTTCTATAATCAATGGCTCATCAGAGAATAGATTCCACATGTGATACCAGAATATCAAGCTGCAGGACATTTGGGTGTCGAAATGTCTCTATGTTCTTGTATAAAGGTTTTCCCAAATAACAGTTGCATAGAAAAATAAATATGTAATTTGTGTGAGGTGTCTGATGGTGGCAGACATGTAAGGTGCATGAAAAGAGCCTTAAGCTGCTTACATCTATATATACTTAAGAGGAAAACAATGTGCTGTGTCTATAAGTCTGTGGAGATTTATGACATTGTCTTCTGTGACCCAGTCCATTGAGAAACTTGTATAAAAACAGCTTGGTCTCAAGGAGCCAATTCTTTGTAAAATAAATAAAGAAATTAAGAAAAAAATATAATAAATAAAATAAATGAATAAAATTAATATATCTCAAAGCAATAACCATTGAAATGACCTGAAAAGGAGAGATACTATTCAATATAGAGAGATAATATTCAATATACTCACACAGGCAAAATTGTTGTACCCTTTCCGCTAATGAAAGAAAAACCCAAAAAGGTCAATGAAATGACTTGAAACTGACAAAAATAATAATGCAATTTACCGTTGCTTTTAAATTGTAGTTCAGACGATAAATTAATTTTAAAAAAATATATATTACATTGGACTGGTCAAAAATGATGGTACATCCAGAAAAGAGTGAAAATTATTTGACAATAGGGAGATTTTAAAATATTTCCTGTAATTTGCATCATAGGTGTCTTCAAACTTGTTATCAATCTATTTAAAAGGGAGAAATTAGTCACTGTACTGTTTGGTATCATGGTGTGTACCACAATGAAAAGTAACAAAGGAAGCTAAAGAAATAATTGTCTCAGGAGATTAGAAAGAAAATTATAGACAAACATGTTAAAGGTAAAAACTATAAGAACATCTACAGACAGTTTGATGTTCCTGTATCTACCGTTTCACATATAAGTCCGAAGTTTAAGTTTAAGGTTTATAGGACTGTAGCCTACTTGTACGTTGCCAAAAGAATTGGAGAATAACCAATGATACCAGAACAACTTCCAAAGAGATTAAAGGTGAATTTCAGGGTCAAGGTACATTAGTTTCAGATCACACCATCCATCGCTGTCTTTGTCAAAGTGGATTTAACCCCTTACCGACATTGCATGTATGAGTACATCCTGATGCCAGTAAGGGGCTTTGTAGCGTGATTGCTGCGAGACCCCGCTACACAGCCGGTGTGTGTATGTTGAAAATTGCAGCTAAGACACGCCGGTTACAGCGTAGTATGGTGCCGATGCCATCCTGCACTGTTTAACCCCTTAGACACCGCAGCATTTAAATCGATGAGAAATAATACTGCGCACCATTCATCACTTCGATCGGTACATCAGCAGGGAGATCGCTGTGTCACGATCACTGAACATGGCAGCTGGAAGCCTTGTGAAGGCTTGCATTGCTGCCATGTTTTTGATTTTGCTACTTCTGGCCCCAGGCAGGAAGTAGTATAGCCACCATCTTTGTACACCCTAATGCATTGTATTACAATGCATTATGCTGTAAGAATGATCGCTCCCCCTACTGGTGTAGCACCCTAGGGATACTCAAATTTAAATTAAAAAAAAAAAAAAAAATAATAAAGTATAAAAAAATATTAAAAGTTCAAATCACGCCCCTTTTGTCATTTTACAAATAAAAAAAATAAAGTAAATTAAAAATTACATATACTTGGCATCACCACATCCAAAAAAGTCCCATCTATTAAAATATAACATCATTAAAGATGGGCGAATTTCCCGAAAATCGGTTCGTTTAATTCGCCGAATTTCCCGACAAAAAATAACTTTGTTCCGAATTACGTTGGGACGAATCACGTTAAAAAACAGTTATTTCCAGGCTGCACAGAGACTGCAGGTTGCTGTAGAACGTTGTGCCATGCTTAAATATGCAGAGGGAGCTTGGTTTGGTCTTCATACAATGTTGTGTTTTAGTATGACATGCAGATGACTGCCGCCGCTCTTAGAATTGCTTCACTATAAAATTCCCTGGGCACTTAAGAGGGCAAAACTGATCAAAAAACTGAAGCAGGAACGTTGCCTGATAAAGTCATGCCAGCGACAGCTGGAAAAAAACAAGCTGAGAGCTCAGGTGGCAACATAAGTGACAGAGTGTGGAGGTGACTGTGGCAGCCACAGCAGCATGAGGTCAAACAGTGGCACAATGACATTCTGGAGGTGGCAAAAACAGGAGTAGGCCACAGAGTGGCACAAAGACACAGTGTGTAGGTTACGGCAGCAGCTACAGCAGCAGCATGAGGTCAGACAGTGGCACAATAACAGAGTGTGTAGGTCAAGGCAGCAGCCACAGCAGCAGCATGAGGTCAATCAGTGCCTCAAAGTAAGCGTGTGTAGGTCATGGCAGCAGCAGCATGAGGTCAGACAGTGGCACAATGACATTCTGGAGGTGGCAAAAACAGGAGTAGGCAACAGACTGGGACAATGACACAGTGTGTAGGTCACGGCAGCAACCACAGCAGCAGCATGAGGTCAGACAGTGGCACAATGACATTCTGGAGGTGGCAAAAACAGGAGTAGGCCACAGAGTGGCACAATGACAGAAAGTGGAGGTCACGGCAGCAGCAGCATGAGGTCAGACAGTGGCACAATCACATTCTGGAGGTGGCAAAAACAGGAGTAGGCCACAGAGTGGCACAATGACAGAGACTGGAGGTCACGGCAGCAGCCGCAGCAGCAGCATGAGGTCAGACAGTGGCACAATGACATTCTGGAGGTGGCAAAAACAGGAGTAGGCCACAGAGTGGCACAATGACAGAGAGTGGAGGTGACGGTGGCAGCAGCATGAGGTCAGACAGTAGCACAATCATATTCTGGAGGTGGCAAAAACAGGAGTAGGCCACAGAGTGGCACAATGACAGAGAGTGGAGGTGACGGCGGCAGGAGCAACAGCATGAGGTCAGACAGTGGCACAATGACACAGTGTGGATGTCACGGCAGCAGCCACATTTAGAAAAGCATGAGGTCAAAACGTGGCACAATGACAGAGTGTGGAGGTGGTGGCAATACCAGTCCCTGGAAAAAAGATGGTGGTGGCAGATGGAGAAACTGTCAGCAGATGTGTGGTATTAGGCGGGTGGGCATCAAAATAGTGGTGAGGCAGGTAGTTTGAACCCAGACTCATTTCTCACAGTTTGGGTGAGGCGTCATGGCTTGATGTAGTCTAAACGCCTAAGGCATTGGTGTGTGTAAATCCTGGCCGATCCACGCCTGATTCATCTTTACAAAGGTCAGTCGTTCCACATTTCCCGTGGACAAGCGGGTCTCCTTGGGGGTAACGAGGCCCCCCACACTGAACACACCGCTCTGATGCCACACTACTGGCCGAGCAGGACTGCTTCTCCACTGCAAACTCGGCAAGTTGCGGCCCACACATCCAGTTTGGCTGCCCAGTGTCCAGCGGATCTTCTAACTGAGGTGGCAGAGTGCTGTCCAAGTAGGCCACAACCTGTTGGTTTCAGGGGCTGCTCCAGGTCCCTGCTGCTGCATGCTGCTGGCGACTGCCCTCCCTCACTGGCGGATTGAAGGAAGTTGCTCATCAGTGACTCCAGACTTAAGGTTACTGCTGATGGAGCTGGTACTGCTCCTACCCCCCCCCCACCGTCCCCCCGCAGCCGCGGGAGTAGTGGGTGAGGGCTGAGGAACCCCCCCAGACCTTTAGAGGGGGACGATGCCGCACATAGGCAGCGGCCACTGATTACGGAGGATTTCCCATAGTATTTTTAGTTTGTCTTCCCCCCAAT